>JAFFSR010000139.1:0-237500 GCA_017163975.1 Anastatus disparis
AAAAAGGTGGATAGCAACAATAAAATGAAGAAAGGTGAACAAGAGGTTCGATAAGGAAGGCGCTGCGGCGTATTGGTGACCCCACCCTGAAGCAATGCCGAAAAGGCCTAAGTGCCAGGGTGGAATAAAGGTCACGAGGTGGATGTTACTGGCCTTTTGCCCGCGTGACGATTGCATCTTCTTGCAATCGTCACGCGGTCAGAAGGACAGGGGGTTAGACGGTCCCCTGGGACTCCGATGCCCTGAATGTGAAATGGAGGGCCATTTCACAGTCAAGGCTTACGTGCACTCAGGAACCCGTCACACCGGTGGCAGGATCCCCTCCTGCACGGCGATAACGCTTTGCGGAATCGCACGGCGGGCGTGGATCCTGTCGCTGAAGGTCTGGTTTAGGCAGATTTCCCGTTTTTTACCACCATAAAAAAAAAAAAAAAAAATAATATTATTATTATTATTATTATTATTATTATTATTATTATTATTATTATTATTATTATTATTATTATTATTATTATTATTATTATTATTATTATTATTATTATTATTATTATTATTATTATTATTATTATTATTATTATTATTATTATTATTATTATTATTATTATTATTATTATTATTATTATTATTGTTATTATTATTATTATTATTATTATTGTTATTATTATTATTGTTATTATTATTATTATTATTATTATTATTATTATTATTATTATTATTATTATTATTATTATTATTATTATTATTATTATTATTATTATTATTATTATTATTATTATTATTATTATTATTATTATTATTATTATTATTATTATTATTATTATTATTATTATTATTATTATTATTATTATTATTATTATTATTATTATTATTATTATTATTATTATTATTATTATTATTATTATTATTATTATTATTATTATTATTATTATTATTATTATTGGGAGTCGGCATGAGGAGGCCCCTTGAGCAAGTGTTATCTTCCAGGTTCCGGGCATTGCCCAACCGCTCCTGGGCGTCATCGTCGCATCAATGCTCTTTGTAGCAATGCTATAACGTTGACGGCAAATAGGAAGTCATGACCCGAGGAGAAACAACCTCGCAAAAAAACCAGGAACTATCTGACCCGGATGGTAGTAACCCTGTTAGGGTCCCGCTTTGGGTTACAAGATGGGGGTGGTTCCCTGACTAAATTAACCATATTAATGGAAGATGTCGGATTTAAATACAGTAATACCCCAGGTGAGTACCCCTTCACAGGGAAATCTCACCTCCGCTTCCGATCGAGTGAAAGCCTCGGTGGGCGGAGCCGGCCTCATGGATTCTGGGGGAGGCCAAATTCACGTTGACCATATTGCCTCGGGGATGGGAAACCAGGCCTCGGCGGCAATCAGATCTATTGAAAGGCTAGAGGAGACAACCTCGCAGGAAAAACAGGCAACATCTAATTTGCACGTACCGAGGGTACGAAGCGGTAGCCAGAGCAGTATTGCTAGCATTAGAAGCGCGAAAAGTGCTTATAGTGACGCGTCAGGTTTTGAGCATAACGCTGTGCTGACAGATTTAGATGAGTTTTCGGAAGCAACGAGGAACCAAGATCTTCTGATAGAGGAAATGAAGAAGGAAGTGAAAATGATGCAGGAAGCTTTGAAAAAAAACACGAATCTGAAGATTCAAAGTGCCGTGGAAAGGATGCAGGTTCACCTGAAGCATGCCGTTGACCAGCAAGAAAAGGTTAGGAATAAAGCGAATGTACTCAAGGACACGGTGGATCAAATTTATGATCAGCATATGCAGAGGAAAATAGGGCGGAGGCGAATGCATGCTGAGGTTCTGAGGGACACAGTGCTGGCGTGCGCTGGTTTTAAAAGGGACCGAGGCAGCGCTAGTAACAGCCCGGAGGATGGACGGCATACTAAAAAAAAGAAGAACAAAGTGACGCTTGAGGCTGCAAATACGCAGTCTCTTCGGCAGACTGCGCCATCCAGTCAAGTGCGCCCTTCAGCCGCGAAATCAGGTACTAGGAAGAAAGAAGCGGTGGTGGTGAAGATCTCACAGGGGTCTACATATGCAGACGTTCTTGGGAAGCTTCGCACGGAAGTAAAGCCGCAGGATAGTGGTACGGAAGTATTAAGTGTAAGATCCACAACTAAGGGAAACCTCATAATCCAGGTCTCAAAAGAGTCGGATAAAAAGGCCTTTACTGACAATGTGAAAAATTCAGTAAAGGGTCTAGGAACCGTAAGCATGGCTGAGCGGAAAAGAACTATTGAAATTCGTGATCTTGACCAGATGTCAACAGAGTCCGAAGTACAGGAAGCATTAAGCAGAGTCCTGGGCTCCGAGCCAGGTACTAGGAAGGTATTGATCCTAGGACCAAGCAAATTCGGGTCTAAGATGGCTGTCATTGTTCTCGAAGAGACAGAGGCAAGAAATCTCTTGAATAAAGGACGAATCCAAATTGGATTTGTGAATTGCAGGGTGGAACGGAGAACAATGGTAACAAGATGTCATAGATGTCTGAACTTTGGACACAGACAGGAACAGTGCCAGGGACCCGACAGATCGGCGAACTGTTTTAAGTGCGGAGAAGCAGGCCACACAAGAGCGGCATGTGTCAATGATGCCTGCTGCTTCTTGTGCCGGCAGCAAGGTTCTGATGGCGAAGCTGTAAAACACGTGGCTGGTAGCGGAGCATGCAAGATATTTAGGAGAGCCCTAGAAGAAGAAAAGAGGAAGAGCTGGGAGACCCTTAGGAATTCCCGAAAGAGAGAAGTCTAGCTGAAGAAGATTGAGAACTGAGAATTAGACTCAATAATGGAGGCGCTGCGGCGTATTGGTGACCCCACCCTGAAGTAATGCCGAGAAGGCCTAAGTGCCGGGGTGGAATAAAGGTCACGAGGTGGATGTTACTGGCCTTTTGCCCGCGTGACGATTGCATCTTCTTGCAATCGTCACGCGGTCAAAGGGACAGGGGGTTAGACGGTCCCCTGGGACTCTGATGCCCTGGATGTGAAATGGAGGGCCATTTCACAGTCAAGGCTGACGTGCACTCAGGAACCCGTCACACCGGTGGCAGGATCCCCTCCTGCACGGCGATAACGCATTGCGGAATCGCACGGCGGGCGTGGATCCTGTTGCTGAAGGTCTGGTTTAGGCAGAATTCCCGTTTTTTTACCACCATAGAAAAAAAAAAAAAAAATTATTATTATTATTATTATTATTATTATTATTATTATTATTATTATTATTATTATTATTATTATTATTATTAACCTCACCCTTACCCAATCATTCGTGTGCATAGATGATGAAAATAATAAGTTCGACCTCTACATGACCTTGGAGGAGTCAACTGCACCCCACACATAATTACCTTGTCTGAACGTAGAATTTCTTGCTCTTTCTGAATCCGGGATCAAAAATGAGGGTTCCAATTCAAAAAATCACTTTGACTTTCAAATGACCTTGAAAATAAATCTCAAGGTCAAAACTGATTTTATAGAAAGATAGCCCCCATGGTCCCGAATAACTTCCTTCGGAACAATTTTTTTATACAACGCCAACTGTCGGAATTATCTCGGTGGTTTCTTTAAAATGGGACACCCTGTATCTTCTTCCTATAATAAAAGATTCATAGCGATTCCAATTATTAATAATATTATTTACGACAATTTTCCTTGTTGGATTATGATAATTTTGATTATTATATAAAAAAAAGAAAAACAACGAAATAAACATCATCCATTACCAATAGTTTCGACTTTTATACTATTTGACATGATATTTGAAATATATAAAAAATAAATATATACGCTTTTATTTAATCACATACCAATTTTTTTCCTTCCTAAAAATGTTTCTTATTCTTCTTTTGGAAAATATGTATGATTTTTTTTAAACTGCTTTTTGTGTCAATTCAGAAGATAGATTGGATTATGAATAAATTGTTGAGTATTATCAATTGTTATTGATGATGATCAGGGTTGCAAATATTTAAATCATTTTGGGCTTTCAATAAATTTTAATTCACAAATCCTTTTTGAATTTGTAATTAGAGTTTTATTTAATTAACAATTCCTTTTAAATTAATAATTAAAAATATTTTAATTAACAAATCAAAATCTAATCGTGAATTGAAAAGGCTTTAATCAAAAAATCAAAAGGAATTCTTAATTAAATAAATTTCAATTAAGAAATCAAAATGTAATCGTGAATTAAAAGGGCTTTAATTACAAAATCAAAAGGAATTCTTAATTAAATAAATTTCAATTAAGAAATCAAAATTTAATCGTGAATTGAAAGGGCTTTAATTCCAAAATCAAAAGGAATCCTTACTTAAATAAATTTCAATTAAGAAATCAAAATGTAATCGTGAATTGAAAGGGCTTTAATTCCAAAATCAAAAGGAATTCTTAATTGAATAAATTTCAATTAAGAAATCAAAATTTAATCGTGAATTGAAAGGGCTTTAATTCCAAAATCAAAAGGAATCCTTAATTAAATAAATTTCAATTAAGAAATCAAAATGTAATCGTGAATTGAAAGAGCGTCAGTTATGATTATGATTTGTGAATTCGAGGGCTTTAATTAAAAATTCCATAATTCCTTTTTAATTAAACGTTTTAAAGGAATTTTCATCATATATATGTATATAGAAAAACAGATGTGGACGCGCACATACATACGCACCTAGGCTCATATATATGCAACATTTCGTGTCGACCCAAACGCACACATAGAGACAAGTTGATATATACATATATATATATATATATATATATATATATATATATATATATATATACATACATACATACATACGTGGGACATTCTACGTCAATTAGAACGCACCCACAGACAGGTTTATATATATGGGACATTTCATGCCAATGCGCATGCACACACACAGGATTATATATGTGTATATATATATATATATATATATATATATACATGGGACATTTCGGGTCAACTCGTACGTACTCATGATCACAGGCTTCTCTATATATATATGGAACATTTCATGACAACTCTCACATATCTATCCGAGTTCCTTCAGGTTCGCATATATGGGACGTTTCATGTCAATTTTCATTCATGCACACACACGTTAATATACATGGGATTTTTTATGTAAATTTCAACGCACACACATACAGGTTTATATATATGGGACATTTCATGCCAATGCGCACGCACACATACACACACACAGCATTATATATATATATATATGGGACATTTCATGTCAACTTGTACATACCCATAATCACAGGCTTATCTATATATATGGAACATTTCATGACAACTCTCACACACCTATCCGAGTTCTCAGGTTTTCATACATGGGACGTTTCGTGTCAATTTTCATTCATGCACACACACGTTGATATACTTAGGATTTTTTCTGTAAATTTCAACGCACGCACATACAGGTTTATATATATGGGACATTTCATGCCAATGCGCATGCACACACACAGGATTTATATATATATATATATATATATATATATATATATATATATATATATATATATGGGACATTTCATGTCAACTCGTATGTACTCATAATCACAGGTATTTCTATATATATGGAACATTTCATGACAACTCTCACACACCTATCCGAGTTCCTTCAGGTTTACATATATGCGACGTTTCATGTCAATTTGCATTCATGCATACACGCTTTTATATACATGCGACTCTTCATGTCAACTCATGTACGACCTTACTGACAGGTTTTTGCATATGTATATATGGTCCATTTCATATCAAATTGCTCTCGTTCACCCGCAATTTTTTTGTTTCTATATATATATATATATATATATATATATATATATATGGGACATTTCATGTCAACTTGCACGTACTCGCAAGCACAGGTTTTTCTATATATATATGGGATATTTCATGACAACTTGTACACACCTATCTAAGTACCCTTAGGTTTATATATATGAGACGTTTCATGTCAATTCGCATGCATGCACACACGCGTTCATGTACGTGGGACTTTTCATGTCGACTTACAAGCATGATATAAACATATATATATATATATACATAAGGGACATTTCATGTAGAATCGCACGTACACACACAGGTTTATTCAAGTTTATATGGAACATTTAATTTCAACTCATACGCACACGCACACGCTCACACATACAAACACATATTTAACTTATATATATATATATATATATATATATATACATACTTTAACTTATCGACGTAGACAATATTTAAAAAATAGTTATTTATTATGCTGTGGTACCCACGATCGCCGTCTTTGGATACCTAGGTGTTAATGACAACTTAAACATCATCTACAGCTAAAACTTTTGAAATTCAACTTATAGTTTAATAACTACTTTGAAGTTGTTTCAAATGTTATCTAGCCAAACATGGATGTTCCGAGTAAGATAAACATTGTCTGCAAGAATATCTTTTGAAATTTAGCCATTATTTATTAATAACATGTACGTTTCCCGAGATGACATCTCACAATATCCAGGTGATCCTGGCTACCTGGAAATCGTCTATATGAATGAATTTTGAAATTTTCCATACCGATTATGAAGTTTACAAATATTTGCAGGGACTAGGTCAAATGAAACTTGGAGATTCTTTTAGATTTCGATTCTAAGGTTGTTTGATTAGGTCGGAGAATACTCAGAAATAAAAAGATTTTAAAAGAACAATTGTTTAAGATTCATGCAAGTTCCATGAAATATGTTGATTTACTCGTAGTCGATACCCATATATAAAGATCATTCATACAAATCATCTCGCATATAAATCTGCGGTAGTATCCCTACTAATTTAAAAAATTTAAAAAAAGTTAATTTATTTATTTTATACTTTTTAGTCTATTTATTCAATTATTGTATTTTATTTTTAAAGCATGTTTTTAAAATTATGTATTTTCTATTTTTAAGTTAAAATTGTTTTTATTATCATTTAGAGTTACATTGCAACCAGACTTTTCGAAGATTACACTCAGGTTCATCCGTTATCGGCGACTTGGTACTCCAGTTCGACCTCTTCATCCTAAATCATTATTATGCATTATAGATTCACTTTCAAACCTTGAATTAGGTTTTAGCAGCCCCGGAATCCCCCGGGGAACCCACCTCGACCCAGAGAAAGCCTCTCCACTTGTACTTCCTCGGAGACGACGTCCATGCGTATTCTGGACAACGTGCATCACTTTGTGGCAATTGTTTGATCTCAAATTCGGTTTTAGCAACCCTGAAAACCCCCGAGAAACTCGTAAGTTAAGTTTCTTGAGTTGTCTGCACTCGAGTTGAATCTTACAAATTTTTTCTTTGTCGCAAAAAAATGTTATTAAACGCATTGTTTATTCATAACTTGGGATTGGAAATATTATTAGAAGACTGGAAGCTTCGTCATGCTCTTAAAAATAAAAATAATGTTATCTAATTTTAAAAATAATATTAATCTGAATAATACATCCTCATCAGAAAAGTTATTGTAATTTATATATTTTTAGAACCTTTCCAATTTCATGTGTACCACTATGGTATTATATGGGGATATCCATCCAACTTTAAATTCTCTAGTAACAGGTCATTATTTAAACTAGGTTATAATCTTTTGTGCTATCCTGTAACTCTATTTCTGATGTATTTTGAAAATGTACCACAAACGGCGCAGCAGATAATTCTATAAAAGTAAATTTACACATTAGATAAATTACGGTAATTTTTTATGTGTAAAAATGAATGTTTCATAGAAATATCTACTGCGCCGTTTGTTAAACATTTACAAAATACATCAGAAATAGAGTTACAGGATAGCACAAAAGATTTGAACCTAGTTTAAACAATAGTGCATCATGCGGTAACCCAGTAACAGCTGTAATATGACCTGTTACTAGACAATTAAAAGTTTTGTGGATATCCCCATATATCAAAAAATATGATTATGACTTCTTCAGATTCTTTATGAATTTCTAATATATTGAATAGTGATTTTTGAAGGGCATATCATAGTATTAATTAAATTAACTTATCAATAAACTGAAAAATTGCCTAGTATTAATAAATTAGTGCGATTTATTGTATTTATTCACAAAAAAATTTATAGCTTAGTCGTGTAAAATGGCTTTATTTCCACTATCAAACAATTCCATGGTATGCTTAACTATTTCAAGAGTTAAAAAAATTTAATAATATGTATATTTTTTATAACTTCAAGATCGTTACTGAGAATCATAAATAATTTTCACGGTATTTTATTAATAGCAGGTCGTACATCTCTATCCTTTTATAATAAAAAAATTCAATTTTCTGCAAAACCTTATGATTGTAGCAAAAATAAAAAAGAAAGCCTCATCTCGTATACTAAAAGCAATATTTTCTCTTATGAGAAAAAATTATTTTATCGCTTCGTTTCAAAGAAAACTTTGAAAAACTGAATTGTCCATCCAAACCTCGATATTTTATGTTTTTCAAGGTTTTTTTCAAAAGGAATCGATAAAAAAATTTTTTCCTAATCAAAGAAAATATTGCTTTTTATGATACAAGATGGGGCTTTCTCTTTATTTTTTGCTAAAATTATTAGTTTTTGTAAAAAAATCAATTTTTTGATTACAATAGGACATATCGACGGTGGCTACGAAAACTATCACAGCTGAGTAATTGACTACGAAAAAAACACATCTCCAAAAGTGCGACGCAAAAAAACACATCTCCAAAGTGTGACGCAAAAAAAAACATTTCAAAAGTGCAACGCAAAAAAATACATCTCCAAAAGTGCAACGCAAAAAAAACACATCTCCAAAAGTGGCGGCGAAGAAAAACACACCTTCAAAAGTGCGGCGAAGAAAAACACATCTTCAAAAGTGGCGGCGAAGAAAAACACACCTTCAAAAGTGCGGCGAAGAAAAACACATCTTCAAAGTGGCGTCGAAGAAAAACACACCTTCAAAAGTGCGGCGAAAAACACCCCTTTTGAAAATTGTCACTGTGTTTTCAAGAGGTGTTTTTCTTCGCCGCCACTTTCGAAGGTGTGTTTTTCTTCGCCGCCACTTTTGAAGGTGTGTTTTTCTTCGCCACCACTTTTGAAGATGTGTTTTTTTTCGCCACCACTTTTGAAGGTGTGTTTTTCTTCGCCGCCACTTTTGAAGATGTGTTTTTCTTCGCCGCACTTTTGAAGATGTGTTTTTTTTCGCCGCACTTTTGGAGATGTGTTTTTCTTCGCCGCACTTTTGGAGATGTGTTTTTTTTCGCCGCACTTTTGGAAACGTGTTTTTTTTCGCGGCACAATTTCGATGTGTTTTTTTTCGCGGCTCTTTTCATCTGTGTTTGTTTTCGTAGCCACCGTCGATATATACTCGACCTCCTCTTAAGGATCTTTAATAGCTATTAAACTCTTTACAAGATTGTAATAATTCATCTCGATTTACTTCCACAGAGTTCGTGAAGTTTCATTAACCTTTCAATCAATATACAGAAAATATAAAGATTCATCCGTATTCTTAAATGATCTTATAGGAGTCGGTCTGTGGCTCATTCGGTAGAGCGTTGGATTCGTAATCTCGAGGTTCCGAGTTCGAATCCCGCTCTCGGCCGATTGATACAAGCACCACTGTACGTTACATGTGCTTTGTTCACAAACAGACTTATGAGCTCCGTCGCTGATTAGCATAGCAATAATAGCATAGCATAAATATAGCGACGTTAAAAAAAAAAAAAAAAAAATGATCTCATAGATTTATAATCATTTATTTACTAATAATTTAATAAATATATTCATACGATGATAAAACGTGAAAAATATTTCTGAAGAATTTTTTAAAATACAATCTAGAAGGATTCTCCTGAAAACTTTACAGTGCTGTTCAATTCTAAAGCGATCTTAATTGTTCATTAATTGTGAATACGATAAAATTAAGGTTACTATTCCTTAGTAAAACTTAATGAATCAAAAAAGTTCAGAAGGTATCAACGACAATCATGACAATTTTTTTCATAAGAGTTCACAAAGTTGTATTATGGACTGGTACCAAAAACCGCAAAAAATTAGAAAGGTTCTTTTACATCAGAATCTTTCCAAACCTTAATGTACATGTTCACCGGGGTATTTCACCTGAATACGGAGGACATTTATAACTAATATAGGTAGCTAGGAGAGTTTCCGTAGCCGATGGAGATCCACGGCTCCACCAAAGTTTTTCCTATGTATTTTGGTGCCTTGAACACGAATTTCGAGGGTGGATAGCTGGAAAATAGTTAGGAAAATCTCTAAAGTAAATTTTCTGGTTGTTAATTCTTCGCAGAAAAACATAATTTTTCGTGTTTTTCATCAAATATTAAGTCGAAAATATTCTTATCAATTTTGCCGTACATTGCACCATTTCTCTGTAAAAACATCATAAATATAGAAAAAACTCATTTTGCCATTTTTAATGATTTTTTTTATTTTATTGCACTAATCATTGGTGACCAATATAATTAAGAATTTTTACATTTTAATTAGCTAAAATTATTCTTTAATCCACCAACTGTTGATAAAAAAAGAATGGTTTAGGCTGGTTGCGGTCTTCCTTTAACTTTTCACGAATAATTAAACCGCTTATTCAGAAAGTACCGCGCAACGGTGCTCACATGAAAAAGTCAGGTCGGAAAATAGGGGAGATCGCTATAGTAACATTAAAGTCCACGGTTCCAAAAATTTTTTTTATATATTTTGTCACTAAACATTAATTTAAAGGGGGTGAAGTCGGAAAATGTCCAGGAAAATTTGTATGATATAATTTCCAAAAATTTGAAAAGTCTATTTTTCAAATAAAAAACATTTTGTCGCTTATTTCATGCAATTTTCATGCCAAAGTTATAAAAAAGAATAAGTTTTATAATTTTTTCAATTTATCATATTAGAATGAGACTATTGTTACAGTGCAGCAGAGATTAGAATAGGATTTCCTAAAATTTTATTTCATTAGCTAAATTTATGTTATAATTTATAAATACGTTTAATTAATCGTTATTTGTATTTTAATCTTATTACATTTTTTACATGTAGAATTTTTGCTACAAAACAATATGTACAGTACGCTATTCATTATTTTATGAAGTTTAAAAAACTTGTGTTTTTATAATTTATAAAATTTTTTAACGAAGTACAATTTTTTTCTGTGAACTACTCTTTTACTGTTACATATTTTGTAAAAATATATCTTTTTAATAAAAAAAACAGGTATATGATTGATTGAAAATATTAATTTTAATTAATTTAATTTATGTATAACCCTGTTGAAAAAACTCACTGACATGGTAACATTTTTTTTTAACTATTAATAATTGAATTTATTGATTTGTTGATTGTAATTCTTTAATCATTTATTTCATTTCCGCAATTCAATCCAAAATATCCTTAATTTATAATCCTTCAGTTGAAAATTGAGGCAGCACACTAATTATAACACATCCAAAATAATTTATAGCAGCATCATCAGTGTCACAACCAAATTTTAAAATTGCTAAGCATAAACTTTCAAAACGAATGTCAGGAAAAAGTAATTAACATTGTAAAAGAATTTTTTTATTACAGATAACTATTATGGGAAAAACTTTTTTGAAAATAAAATCATATAATCAAATTATCCATCAAAAAGTAAAACTATTCCTTAAAAATCTTTAAGATTTTTATCAGTATTAATATTAGCAATTTTTCCTAAATTAGAATTTTTTTTTATTTTAAGTAACATAGAAAAAATAACCTGTTTGTGTAACTGATTAAAACTGCTCACTTGTTTAAAAAAAATCTGGTGGCACTCTATATATATATATATATATATATATATATATATATATGTGTGTGTGTGTGTGCGCGCATGTGAATTGACATAAAATATCCCATGTATATGTATATACATATATTTATAAGCCCATGTGTGTGCGTGCATGTGCCTTGACAGGAACAGCCCCTTATATATATATATATATATATATATATATATATATATATATAAAGAAAATATATACAAACTCAAGTACGTGTGTCATGCATGTAAATTGACATGAAACGTCCCGTGTATATAAACCTGTGTGTATGTGCGCGTGTGAATTAACATTAAATATCCCATGTATAGTGTGTACACAGATATACACACATATATATGTGTATATATATATATATATATATATTCATAAGTCCATGTGTGTGCGTACATGCGAATTGAAAGAAACGGTCCCATATATATAAATACAAATTTCAAATACATGTTTAGATGTGTTTGCGTGTTCGAGTTGACAAGATATGTCAAATATATGAAAACCGGTGCGTGCGTGTTGACATGATACGTCCCATATATGTGAACCTAAGGGCGCTTGGATAGGTGTGCTAGAGTTGTCATGAAATGTCCCATATATATAAACCTGTATAGGCGTGGGTAATAATTGACGTGAAAAATCCTATGTATATTAACGTGTGTGCATGCATGCAAATCGATATGAAATGTACCATATGTATAAACCTGTGTGTGTGTGCGTGCGTTCGAATTGACATGGAAAATCCCATGTATATTAACGTACGTGTGCATGCATGCGAATCGACATGAAATGTCCAATATATATAAACTGTGTGTTTGTATGCGTTTGAATTGACATTAAAAATCCCATGTATATTAACGTGTGTGTGCATGCATGCGCAACGACATGTACTGTCCCATATATATATATGTATATATATATATATAAACCTGTAAACGACATGAAATATCTCATATATATATACCTGTATGTGCGTACGTTCCAATTGACGTGAAAAATCCAATATTTATTAAAGTTTGTGTGCATGCATGCGAATTGACATGAAATGTCCCATATATATGTAAACCTGTGTGTGTGCGTTCGAATTGACGTGAAAAATCCTATATATATTAACGTGCGTGTGCATGCATGCGAATCGACATGAAATGTCCCATAAACATATACATATATAAACCTAAGGTTACTAGGATGGGTGTGTGCGTGTTGTCATAAAATGTACCACATATATAAAAAAGCCTGTCATTATGAGTATGTACGAGTTGACATGAAATGTCCCATATATAATCCTGTGTGTGTGTGTGTGTGTGTGTGTGTGTGTGCGTGCGCATTGGCATGAAATGTCCCATATATCTAAACCTGTAAGTGCGTGCGTTCCAATTGACGTGAAAAATCCCATGTTTATTAAAGTCTGTGTGCATGCATGCGAATAGACATGAAATGTCCCATATATATAAACCTGTGTGTGTGCTTTCGAATTGACGTGAAAAATCCTATGTTTATTAACGAGCGTGTGCATGCATGCGAATCGACATGAAATGTCCCATATATGTAAATCTAAGGGTACACGAATGGGTGTGTGCGTGTTGTCATGAAATGTACCACATATAAAGAAAACCTGTACTTATGAGTACGTGCTAACCGACATGAAATATCCCATGTATGTATGTATGTATGTATATATACTATAAAAACAAAAAAGGGAACGGAAGGAAGAACGACCGTATATATACAACTTCGTATTTGCGGTGGGTCGACAGAAATGTTGATATATGAGCCTAGTCGTAGTATGGCGCGTCCACTATGTTTTCAATACATATATATGATACAAATTCTTAGTACGTTTAATTAAAAAGAATTTGATTTTAATTAAAGCCCTCGAATTCACAAATCATAATCATAACGACGCTCTTTCAATTCACGATTACATTTTGATTCTTAATTGAAATTTATTTAATTAGGATTCTTTGATTTTGGAATTAAAGCCCTTCATTCACGATTAAATTTGATTTCTTAATTGAAATTTATTTAATTAAATTCTTTTGATTTTGGAATTAAAGCCCTTTCAATTCACGATTACATTTTGATTTCTTAATTGAAATTTATTTAATTAAGGATTCCTTTTGATTTTGGAATTAAAGTTCTTTCAATTTACGATTAAATTTTGATTTCTTAATTGAAATTTATTTAATTAAGAATTCCTTTTGATTTTGTAATTAAAGCCCTTTCAATTCACGATTACATTTTGATTTCTTAATTGAAATTTATTTAATTGAGAATTCCTTTTGATTTTTTAATTAAAGCCTTTTCAATTCACGATTAGATTTTGATTTGTTAATTAAAATATTTTTAATTATTAATTTAAAAGGAATTGTTAATTAAATAAAACTTTAATTACAAATTCAAAAATGATCCGTGATTCAAATAATTTTTAATTACTTTTTTCGCAACCCTGTTGATGATACAACTTTCAAAGCAAATTGTCGATGTTTTCTCTTAAGAAGGTATATAATCAATATTTACAACTAAATATTTCCTATTTTAAAAAATATAAAAGAATTACATAGAAATAAATTTATAAAATGAATTAATTTACATTATTTCATAACACAAAAAATTTTTCAACAATATTTTTGTTAAAAAATATTTATAATATATCGTAATCTTCATATATTACTTGTACAAACTTTTAATTAAAGTTTTAAATTAAAATTAAAATTGGATTGTTATAAACAATTAATGTCAAAATGTGAAGAATATGGAAGAGATACTGAAATATATAGTTTCTGTGAAATTTATAATGTATTTATAACAGTTTGTTTTGATAATTGTAATATTATTTATTATTTTGGTAACAATGAAAGTATATGGAAATTAAAACTATTATTGAGTAGAAATTATGATGATGGTCATTACGATATAATTGATCTATATAATACTAATTTTAAATTAGAACAAAATAAAATAAAAAATGTAAACAACTATAAAAAAAAATAAATTTTCATGTAACAAAGAAATTAGTACATGTAAAAAAATAAAAATTGCAAATCATGAAAATATTAATTCAACTATAGAAAATAATACTAATAAAAAAATTATAAACAACAAAAATATATTAAAAAGAAAGATGAAGAAAAAAATCTTATAAGTAAGAAAATCAAAATAATTAAATCGATAGATAATATAGAAATAATAACTAAAAAAAATGATTTTATGTCTGATTTTGGCGAAAATGAGTTTGAATGTTCCTACTGTTTCTGCAGTATTTTGGAAAGAAGAAAAAAAAATTTACTTGTTGTTGCACAGGAAAAATTAAATTATCACCTTTGAGTTTATATAATAATAAGTTAAAAGAATTATTCTTATATAATAAGGTTTTTAGACATTTAATTAGGTATTATAATAAACTATTTTGTTCTGCTTCTTTTAGTGCTAATATAATTTATGAAAAACGAAATGCGATTTATAATTTAAAATTTCAAGGTCAAGTACATCATTATGTTTCTAAAACTTTAATACTAAATAATAAACAAGAACCTTGTTGTGGTCAATTTTATATTTATGATAATACTACGATTAAAAAGAAATTAAAAACTAATGAAAATTTAATAAAAGATCATTTGGATATATTAACAAAAGTATTTAATAATAATCCTTATGCTAAATATTATAAACATTCACATCAATTAACAAACTTAGAGAATTTACCAAATTATAAATTATATTTTATCAGAAAAAATGATAAACACAAGCATCGTTATAATAAACCTCTAACATCTGAATGTGGGGCTATAATAGTATCACAATCTGCAATTTCAGGAGATTATGATTTATGCATTTATCCTAAAAATACAATAGAAAATGAACCAAAACATGTTTATTTAAGTAAATTATCTCAACATGTAGATCCGTTAGTTTTTCCAATTTTGCTTCCATCTGGGAACTTAGGTTGGAGTATTGGTCATACTCAAAGTACTAAATCTTTAGAAAATCTAATGATGTTAGAACATTATTCATATAGATTGGTTTATAGGCCAGATTCTACTAATTATAATCCTTTACTATATATTGTGGACGATTAACGCAACAATATTTTTTACATGTTGCAATTCAAATTGAAAATAATAGAATGAATTTTCTAAGACAATGAAGAATTGTCATTTAGAAATCAAAGACAATTAAGAATTGAATGTTATCAAGGCTTATTAGTTAAGTTATTGCTTATGTATACACAATTGAATTTCAAAAAAAAGGTTTACCACATGCTCATATTCTTATAACGTTGCACCCTCATGATAAATTAATAACTCAAGAAAAAATAGATAAATATGTTTCAGCTGAAATTCCAAATAGTAATGACAAGGAATTACAAAAATTAGTAATTAAACACATGTTGCATGGACCACATAACAATAATTCACCATGTTACGATAAAAATAAAAATACTTGTACAAAAATATATCCAAAAAATTTTGTAAATAAAACCATTATTCAAAAAAAGGATTTCCGGAATATAAACGAATAAATAAACACGAAAATCATCATTATAAAATTGAAAATAATGAACAAATTATTCCTGTAAATAATTCAATGGTTGTACCTTACAATAGTTATTTACTCAGAAAATATAAGTGTCATATAAATTTTGAAATATGTGCCACAATACACAGTATAAAATATGTTCATAATTATATTCATAAAGGTGGAGATAAAGCTTTTTGTAAAATAAAAAAAAAAGATTATAAAGACCAAAAAGAGACTTATGATGAAATTACACAATTAATAGATGGAAGATACATAAGCCCTATGGAAGCAGCTTGGAGATTATCTGAATTTCCGATATGTGGAAGAATAGATATAGATACATAGATATTAATTTATTTTGTAAAAGAGTACAAAAAGGCGTGTAATACATAAAGCAATAAATAATAATTCTGTATAAAGTATTGCACATAATATGATAAGATATCACAGTCAAATATTAAAATTAATATATAATACTGTATCAGTAAGTCACTATATGAAAGCGATATCACAGACTACTCTAAATACACGCAGGAAGCATGAAAACATAAATTACAATAAAAACAGTCTGAAATATCTATCAGTCATAAAATTAAAATCAAATAACACAATTTAAAAGATAAAACATAAAGCATAGTCATGACATCAAATGAAAATAAAATTGGACATAACAATGCAACAATAAATAATGAAAAATAATATAATAATAAAATTCAAAGAATAAAAACTTGATACCGAAGATGTCATGACTATTAATAAAAAGAAACAGAATCACTTATTCTTTCTGCATTCATTCAACCATCATTCGCGCTAATAAATACATCCACACCTTAAATCTATGTATAAGACGAAACAAAATAAATTAAAATAAAATTAAAATACTTAAAATTAAGGTCACTCGAGGTCGAGTAAGTACCTCCTCAAAGCCGACTTGAACCTGCCGAGCGATGGAAGATTTATCATATCAGCAGGCAGCAGGCAGTTCCAAAAATGCGCACCTTGAATTTGAAAGAAATTTCTTCCAGTCTCAGTACGTATGAAGAGCACTGCGAAGTCCTTAATCTCTCCTCTAGTGGCTACCCTAGGTACATATCTAGTAAAGAGACTCACTAGATACTCTGGAGTATTCATGCGCACGATTTTGTACATAAGTACAGCCATAAAATACTGTCTCCTTGAATCAGTACGCAGCCAACCAAGAGCAGCTCTATGAGGAGAGATATGATCGCCCATTCTCACACCCATTACATATCGCACACGTTAATTTTGTAGTTTTTGTAAACGCCTTCTCAACCCCTGCGAAGTATCGAGCAAAACTACTGAGCAGTAGTTGAGGTGCGGAAACAGCAAGGCGGCTGCGAGTTGTTTACGCAGGGCCTCAGTGGTGTACCGACGGAAAAACCGCAAACTAAACATTATCCTATTAAATTTTTTAGTCACTATATTAATGTGCGGCTCTCATGACAACCTAGCGACAAGCACAACACCAGGGCTCACAACGGTATCAGAGAAAGATATGTCGACGCCACCCTCAAGCTCAATCATTCTTGACTCACCAGTATAGAAGTCGTTAAGAGGACGCTGGATCTCTCTATCCTTTTCTAATTAAAAAATGTAAATTTTTGGGAAAATTAGTTATTATTGATAGACATTAAGGGTTGTCCGCAACTTCTATAGTGAAAAACAATATTTTGTCTAATGAGAGCAAATTAATTTTATTGCTTTTTTTTTAAGTAAAGTTTGACATACTTAAATAACGTATTCTCTAGCTTAATTTAGGATTTTGTAAGTATGTCAAACTTTACTTGAAAAAAAAGCAACAAAATTAATTTGCTCTCACCAGACAAAATATTGTTTTTCACTATTGAAGTTGCGGACAACCCTTAATTTCTATCAATAATAACTAGTTTTCCCAAAAATTTACATTTTTTAATTAGAAAAGGATAGAGAGATACAGCGTCCCCTTAATAAATCGACTACTGCCAAAAACGATTGCTTCAGTTTTGCTTGCATTCAATGTGAGAGAAGCATCGACAGCCCACCCCGACACCGCCCTGGCCGCCCTTTACAAAATACGAATACCTTCATTCACATGTTCATAAGGAACCTGAGTATAGATTTGGAGGTCATCAGCATATAATATGTGCTCGACGAAACAGGGGTCAAGTGTGTCACGTATGTTATTAATGTAAAGGCAAAACAACAGAGGCCCCAACACTGAACCCTGTGGATCTCCTAGATTGGTTGTTAGCCAATCTGAATCCTCTTTTAAGTGTGTAAAAACCATTTGTTTCCTACCTGATAAATAGGAGCTAATCCATTCAAGTGCAGCCCTGGAAAGCCCCATCGATCTAAGCCTCGCAAGCAATTTAGAGGGGCAGATCGTGTCGAAAGCCTTACTAAAGTCAAATAGAAGTAGAAACGTTGCAAGTTTCTTATCAAGACCTGATCTTATGTCGTCTGCAAGTTTAAGTATGGCAGTCTGCGTAGAATGGTGCTTTCTGAAGCCACTCTGCAAAGAGTCAAGTATTTTGTGTGTCGTAATGTACTCTTGCAGTTAGTCATGGGCAATCTTCTCCAGAAACTTTGAAAGAAAACACAATATTGCTATGGGCCT
The DNA here is from genome assembly GCA_017163975.1 of Anastatus disparis. Lineage (NCBI taxonomy): Eukaryota > Metazoa > Arthropoda > Insecta > Hymenoptera > Eupelmidae > Anastatus > Anastatus disparis. The sequence continues at coordinate 18,949 of JAFFSR010000139.1, forward strand.
AAAATCTTTAGGCATCTTAGGTGCAGGACACTTCTTCAAAGGCACAATGCGTGCACGCTTCCAAAGGCAAGGGAAGATCCCCCGCGCAAAAGAGGAATTGAAAAGAGTCACAAGATGCTCTCCAATAAACGGTAGTGCTTTAAGTATCACACTCTGCTAAATGCCATCCTCGCCACAAGCCTGTGATGAAAAATGCGAAATCGCAAGGATTAGATCATTAATATTAATTGGCTTGAAGGTAAAGCCACTTTCACTACACTCTGAATGAATCTTCCTACGTTCCGCAGTATCATCGTGTGACGAGACTGACACTCCCGCAAAATGTGCATTAAGCTCATCAGGAGTGAATCCATTCAAGTCCCCTTGAGGTCCGGACAGGAGTCCCAGGTCTTTTAACTCCTTTCAGACATTACGTCTAGCAAGAGCATCGAACAGTCTATTATGATAATAATTTGTCACAGCATGTTCTGTCTGTTTGTCTATTGTTTTACGCAGTTTCAAAAATTCGGAGAGATAACGCTCCTCCTTCGTACGTTTAAACCTACGATACGTGGCATCTCTCTTGTGCCGCATCTGCGACAACTCTTCATCCATCCAAGGAAATTTATCTTTACCAATTTTAAGTGATTTTAGTGGCGCCAGATTTTGTATTGCTGCCGTAAGGTTGTCGCAGAGGCAGCCAAGCACAGATTCTGGGTCAACTGTACCAACTGTAAATGGCGTTCAATTACAGTCGGACAAACTCTGCACTAATAAGTTTGGACAGATATCTTTATAATTCCTATACTCAATCATCTTTTCATCTGTCTTCATAAAATTACAAGAAATGCATACATCAATTAAATTGTGCCGTCTGTAAAAATTCGCCGGTAAGTTGCGTGCGTCAAGTACTGTGTCATTATCTTCCACAAGAATCAGGTCAATCTACGTGTGAGACGTCGGAGTGTGATGCGTGGCACCGTGCTGAACCAAATGTAACGAAAGCTCAGCCGATAATTTATTAATAAATTTGGCATCACTGTTCTCACGCAGGAGTTCGGCATTTAGGTCTCCCATTATGATTTTATGAGAGTATTCAGAGGCAAAATTTTTTAAGTTATCCAAAAAATCAGTATTTCTAAAAAAGGAGATTGCAGGTGGTTGATAAATAACAGAAACCAGCACGGCTTCGGAGCTACCCAATTGCACGGAACAAAAAATATATTCAGGTACCTTCGGTTTACCTTCACTATGATTAGTTTGAGTATCCGAAGTAGCCAAAATAGTGCACTTTAAATTATCTTTAATATACAAGGCAACTCCTCCACCACGCAAGTTTCTGCCCTGTCTGAATACTTTATACCCCTTCACCCGAATGACGTCATCCAAAACAGATGGACCCAACCAGGTCTCAGCCACTCCAAATATGTCGTAAGAGGGACCATCACTTAGAAACTCACGTACTTGCCCAATGTGAGCCCGCAAAGAGGTCACATTCAGAAAGCATGCTCGCAGTTTACCCCTCCTCCCTGTACGATCCCCCGAGGAGGCCAGGCGCAGTCATTGGGGAGAGGCTACACTTGACGTTACTCTATTATTCACCAGTATATTTCGTTGATGATCAGAGGCTTTGGTAGTATTAATATCACATTTATTATTATTGCACTTAATATTCGATAGAATTTCAGAATTGTCTTTATTTGTATTTACACCGTTATCTAGTTTCTTGCTATCTATTAATAAATTATCTAAGTCATTTTCATTAAAAAAGTTTCCTCCCCTCTCTCCCTCCTCACCAGAAATCTGCCATGTCTGTGCCCAAACAAATGTAAAGCCTTTTTCTTTGGCATACTTTTTTAATTTTTTAAAATCAGCATATTTCTCTCTAGGCAAAAATTCATTGATAAATATCAAGCTGTGGTGTTTGATGGAAGAAAGACTGCCAAGGAGGGAGGTATTAATATCCGCCGTCGAATAACCTGTGAATTGTCGTTTAGCTTCAATCACCTTTTGCACCAGGTCCTCCTCAGAAAGTCTAACCAGCAATGAGAATGAACCCCTCCAGCCGCCACTGATCTCACGATCTGCAGACACCTCGTTTACATTGTCATGTTTAGCAATTTTCTTAACAGAAATTATATTCGTACGCTTGATTGTCGGGAGAATGGTACCAAGAACGGCACAGGCGTAATCATATGGTCCAACATTGACTGCTGAGCAGTCAAACCCACCAGAGATCACCAATGTACCACTCCCAGGACCACACTCCGTCTCAACTTGACGAGGTGCCTCCCCACTAATTATATTATGTGTATGTGGTGCTTGTGTTATTTTTACAGATTCAGATGCGTGTAATGTATGCTCATTCATTCCCGTGAGATCCGCAACGGCCTGCGCTACGCCAGCTACCCCGGTTGTAAAGTTGAAGAAACCCCTGTCCACTCCGTGAAACTCGTTGTTAAGAAAAGTTTGAATGTTATCAAATTTATTACTGATGATTTTATTATACGTTTCAGTTTTATTGTTTAGAGCAGACAGGAAATTCCTTCCTGAAGTGACTATTATTTTCTTAAGTTTGCGATTCTCCTCTAACAGCTGCATCTGCTTAGTTTCTAAATTTTAAATAAATTTATTTTGTTTTTCAATTTTGGACACAATATCCCGCAGGCTCTTGTCAAAATTTTGGACTTGGCTTTCAAAAGTTAAAAGTCGATCAAAAGAATTAAATAATTCATCAAGCCGGCCACATAGTGCGCTTTCTAGAGCAGATACAGCTGCCTGCAATGAGGAAGAATCTAAGTCACCTCGGACCACATCAAAATTAAAATTTAAAAGAAGTTATACAGTTGTTTGATTAGCTGTTCATACAGAAAATCAGCAAAAAATTATATTCGAAGAAAATAAAGAATCAAAAGCTTTAAAAAAATGGAAAACAACATTAACTGCATGATTTGATTTTAATATTAAAGATAAGTTTGCAAAACAAATAAAATACAGTAATATACCTAAATATTACGTATTCAATAAAGATAAATGTTGGATCAAACGTACCCGTGCTAAAAAACATAAAGCTATTGGAAATTTGAATATTGTGTCTCCTAAAGATACTGAAAAATTTCATTTAAAATTAATTTGAAATTGTGTTAAAGGCATAACTTCATTAATGGAATTAAGAACTTTCGAAAATATAACGTATAATACTTTTAAAAAAACAGCAGCTGCAATGGGGCTGATAGAAAGTTCTTCGCAAATATTTGATATATTTTCTGAAGCTTGTACCATTATGTTACCGAGTCAGTTGCGTAAATATTTTGCATGATTACTTTTATCAGAAAGTATTCAAGGTAACGAAATATGGATTAAATTTAAAGAATATTTTAGTAAAGATTTTGAAGATAATAAAGAAAATAAAGCATTAAATGAAATTAATAAAATTTTATTGACAGAAGAAATGACTTGTAAAAATTTTAGTTCACCAGAACTAATAGAAAAAATTAACCATGAAAATAAAGAAGAAAACTAAAAAATTATTGAATTTAATTATCATATGTTTAACGAAATGTATTTATTATTAAATAAAGATCAAAAATTTATTTTTGAAGACATAACAAAATATTCCTCTAAATTATATTTTATTGATGGACCAGGTGGTACTGGAAAAACATTTTTGTATAAAACATTAATTTATCATTCCTTATACAAATGTAAAAAAGTATTATCAATGGCGTGGACTGGAATTGCATCAATTTTATTACCTAAAGGAATGACAAGTCACAGAACTATTAGATTATCTTTAGATTAAGATAATGTAGAAATCGCATTCTTTAAATTAGAAAGTGACAAAAAAAATTACGAGATGCAGATATTATTATATGGGACGAAGCTTCAATGATACCAAAAAAAGCTTTGGAAATTGTTAATAAAACTTTACAAGATTTATGTTGTAATGATTTACTATTTGATGATAAATTAATAATTTTAGGAGGTGATTTTCGCCAAATACTTTCTGTTATAAAAAATAGTTTTAAAGATATAATAGTACAAAATAGTTTAAAATATTCTTTTTTATGGCCGTTATTTGAAATTAAAGAATTAAATAAAAATATCCGTTGCAATAATAAATCATTTAATTCTTTATTATAACAAATAGGTGAAGGTCGAATTGAATTATTTCAAATTCCTGATAAATGGAAAACTAATAATATTTGTTTAAAAATTTATAAAAACATTAATAATAATGACAACATAAATCGAGTAATATTAGTAGTTCATAATGATGACATTAATAATTTAAATAAAAGAATATTAAAATTACTTAACGGCGAATTGATAACTTATTATAGTATAGATTATGCTACTCATAAAGAAGTCGATAAAAGTGATGATAATATCGAATTGAATTATCCAATAGAAACCCTTAATAAAATAAAAGAAGATTTACCACCACACATATTAAAATTAAAAGTTAATGCTATAGTTATGTTAATAAGAAATTTAAGTATTACTAAAGGTTTATGTAATGGGACAAGATTGAAAAATATAAAATTATATAAATATAATCTTGAAGCTGAAATTATTACTGGAGGAAAAATTGGAAATAAAGTTTTTATTCCACGAATAACATTAAATATTAGTGAATCATCGTCTTTACCTTTTATACTTTATAGAAAACAATTTCCTGTAACATTAGCTTTTGCTATGACTATTAACAAATCTCAAGGTCAAAGTTTTGATGAGATTGGATTATTTATTAAAAGACCTTTATTTTCGCATGGACAGCTTTACGTTGCACTGTCCAGATGTAAAAATCCTAACAGAACATACATACAAAATGAACCTAAAAATAAAAATAAAATATTGAATATTGTTTAGAAAGAAATTTTCAATTGGTAATTGAAATTAAAAATATTGTAGAAGTAAATACAATTTATAAAAAAATGAATATAAAATGAATTATTATTTGATTATTATAAAATAAATTTATATATTAGATAAACATGGACAATTATATGGAAAACAATCAACAAATGAATATTGACAATGATATAGGAAATCCAAACATTGATCATTTTGACGATGATAACGAAAATTGGCAAATTATGGAATGGGATCATACTAATAATATATATGTTGAACCCGTATCTAACGAAGAATTAGAAGAATTGTCTAACTTAAATGCCGTAATTGATGAATATGAAGAAATAGAATATCTTCAAGAAATAGAAGATAAATAAAATTATTATCAATATATCAAAGAACAAAAATTATCTGAATGGGCTGAATTAATACAAAAATTTGACATGAAATATTATATACACCATTGTAAAGAGTGGAAAGATGTCCCTGAATGTTTACAGTTTTAGGTGCAAGTAATTTTTCCAATATCTAATAAATAATGTCGATTTCGACATAGAAGATATTAAAAATGATGAAAATTATTATGAAAATTTATTAATATTAAGTAATATGATGTATGAATTATATTTTTAGAATAATAATTATTTACATACACCTTTAAAATGTTTCAAAAAATAAAAATGAAAATATTTACGTTTAATAAAAACAATAATAATTTTTTATCTTTTGTTAATGATAATATATTTTATTTCTATGAATTTATAAACTTTTTTTAGCGATAGTTTAAAAGTAGTATATAAAATTAATTTTAGCAACAATAAAAAACAAAATCATAAATTTTTTTAAATAATATGAATCTGTTTGCTTTTTTTAGCGACAATAGAAATAAATTCGTAAACTTTTTTTAACAACAGTAAAAACAGATATGCGTACTTTTCAACGACACTAAACAATAAACTTGTACGCTTTTTTCAGCAAAAATGAGATATAAATTTGTAAGTTTCTTTTAGCAATTATGAAGAATGAATTTGTAACCTTTTTTTATCGACAATAAGAATGAATTGGTAAGCTTCTTTCAGCGATAACAAATAATAGATCTGTACGCTTCAATAAACAATAAATTTGTACGCTGTGTTCAACGACAATGAGATGTAAAAATGCATTTGTAAACTTCTTTTAGCAACAACAAACAATAAATCTGTATGATTTTATAAGCTTTTTTTAGCGACAATAAACAATAAATTTGTACGCTTTTTTCAGCGACAGTAAAAATGAATTTTTAAGCTTCTTTTAGCCACAACAAACAATAGATTTGTATGCTTATATGAGATTTTTCTAGTAACAACAAACAATAGATCTGTACGCTTTAGCGACAGTAATAAATGAATTTGTAAGCTTTTTTAGCGACAATAAAAAATAAATTTGTACGCTTTTTTCAGCGACAATGAGATATAAATTTGTAAGTTTATTTAGCGATTATGAAAAATAAATTTGTAAGCTTCTTTATCGACAGTAAAAATGCATTTATCAGCTTCTTTCAGCAACAACAAACAATATATTTGTAAGTTTATATGAAGTTTTTTTAGGGACAACAAATAATAAATCTGTACGCTTTTATAAGCTTTTTTGAGCGACAGTAAACAATAAATATGTACGCTTTTATAAGCTTTTATTATCGACAGTAAACAATAAATATGTACGCTTTTATAAGCTTTTATTATCGACAACAAACAATAAATCTGTACGCTTATATAAGCTTTTTTTAGCGACAGCAAACAATAGATCTATATGCTCCAGTGACAATAAGAAATGAATTTGTAAGCTTCTTTTAGCATAAACAAACAATATATTTGTATGCTTATATGAGGTTTTATTAACGACAACAAACAAAAAATCTGTATGCTTTTATAAGCTTTTTTTAGCGACAGCAAACAATAAATCTGTACGCTTTTATAGGCTTTTTTCAGCGACAACAAACAATAAATCTGTATGCTTTTATAAGCTTTTTTTAGCGACAACAAACAATTAATTTGTACGCTTCAGCGACAATAAAAAATGAATTTGTAAGCTTTTTTATCGACAGTAAAAATGCATTTGTAAGCTTCGTTTAGCAAAAACAAACAATATATTTGTATGCTTATATTAAGTTTTTTTAGCGACAACAAACAAAAAATCTGTACGTTTTTTATAAGTTTTTTTTAGCGACAACAAACAATAAATCTGTACGCTTTTTTAAGCTTTTTTTAGCAATAGCAAACAATAGATCTGTTCGCTTCAGCGACAATAAGAAATGAAGTTGTAAGCTTTTAAAGCTTTTAATGCAGCCATATATTTTTATGCTGGTCTCAAGCCCAGAAATCCTTTATTAGGATAAATATCTAATTATCTTATTTCTAGTTTAAAAAAAAATGTTTCATTAAAATACAAGTGTTAATAAAGTTCCTATGGATATTAAGCTAAATTCATTTTGTAATTAATATTTTACTTTTGTAGTTAGTAAATTTTTTCAATAATAAAAATAAAGATACAATATATAAAAATAAAAATATTATATATTTATTTGAATGAAGGAAATGCAGAGAGAAAGCTTTATATTATGAATAAGTTCTAAAGGAAATGCATCGAAAAAACTTTATATTATTAATTAGTTACAGTTGCAATTATAATAATGAAATATTACTAATTATAATAATATTCAATGAATTATAATTGTAATTATAATAATAGAATATTATTAATAATAAGAATATTTTTTTTATTACTAATTACTAAAACATAATATCATAGTGAGGGAGGGCATAATGAGGAAGGGCTGAGGGGGGCTATAAAAATTGAGGGGGGTGAGGGGGGCTGAACGGGGCCTTAGTTACGTTAATTTTGAAATGGCCATTTATAAGAGGAATTACAACGTAATTTGAGGAGGGGCTGTACCGACAGGCATTCGAGGAGGGGGGGGGGGGGCTGAGGGTGGGTAGGTTAAATCTTGTCTTACTACTATATATATATATATATATATATATATATATATATACATACATATATGTATATGTTTTAGTCCATCAAATGTCACTTTTTTCGTTGTTGTCTGGTTGAGGTTTTGATGGTGGTTGATACAGGGCCCGCTCTTCGATCGTTATGCTTTTTGCATTATACGAGTTTGTGAATGAAATGCTATGAGTTCTCATGAATACCTTTAATCGCTTTTCATCACCTAATACTTGCTTTCATTTTATATTTAAAATCCTCTCTTCAGATTTCAAAAGAATGTTGGGATGCACATGGCTTTAGTCACATATTTTCTGAGAATTTCGTATTTATCTTAAAAGATAACAATGACGGTTATAATTTCATAGTAAGTAATATTACATTTCAATACTGAGCGATATATAGATGTTATATTTCATCATTTCCTGTCGAAAGAAATATTTAACTTGTCGATTGTTTACAATCTCTACAACGAACAGCGTGGTACTTAAAAAGCCAACTGATGTTTAATATAAGCTACTAAATAAGTTTTATAACAAGTATCCCCACTTTTGTCTACCTCTTACTCTTTAGCGTAAGTCAATTCTAATACCACGACTTGAATCTATTTCAAGAACATTATATTCTACTTAAATGATGTAGTTGATTGCTTGTTCCAAAGTCTGATCAAATTTCACATGTATCCTTACACTTTCACGTTTAATTAGATTCTAGTGTAAAGCATGATTTGCAGAAAGATCGAGCATCAGGTCGAACACAAACAAACAGAAACCTTTAGAATCTACTCGGTTGAGACAAAGAGACTCATTGAGAAAATGTATTCTGGTACTGGAAAATAGTGTATGATAAGCTTCGAATTTTAAAAATCCATTCTTTGACTAATCCAAAGAATTTTAAGTATCGGATGAGATTTTCTGAAATCATTCTTGGGTCAAAGTCTTATATTCATTATATATTTAAGGTGAAAACAAATTTCATTAATTAATATCATTGAAATAAAAAAATTATGACTATTTGAATTTGATTTTTTTTAAAGCATTAGAATAGGCCAGTAGTATTTCTGGACTAATTTTCACACGTCGTATCATCGAAGAAATTTTTTTTATGCTAACACTAAACTTTCGAAAGCATCCATTAGACAAAATCATTTTTACTTTAAACAAGCAGTATTCTTAATTTAGCTCTGTTTAATAAAAACTGATTTTGATTGAAAACGTTGCAATGTAAACGACAATAAATCTATTATTTTTTAATTATTTTTGTAAAATATTGTCGATTCAGTAGACCAAGGTTGGCTCTAGCTTCACCACGAGGCACATTGAGAAGAGTTTTTATCTTTCCAGCAGTATCAAGATACTAAAGAGACGTGGATGAATGTTCATTTATCGTGGAAGTTGAATAATTTAATAATGTTTCTATGTACACGCTGTACGAGTAGGCGTTGCTTGGTGGTAAAATGAGCTTTTGGTTGAAGAATATATTAATCCAATAAAAAAGTGAGTAAAAAAACTTGTTATCAGGTCCTACTTTACTATTGTCAGCTGTAAAATCAGGTATGATTTGTATACGAACATTTAGTATTGTGTGAGCTAGATCTATATGATCTTCATCACCTGATACTACAAATCCGATTGTCCTATATCGGTAAGTGATGACACTGGTTTATATTGAATGAATTGTGAAGATTCTAAGCAAGTTTACGTTGGTTGAATAGTAAATAAAGTCTAATTGTGATTTATGCATTCGCATGAGTTTGTATGTAAGAACGCCATATTGTTTTTTTAGTTAGGTCCAAAAATGTCTGCTACACCGCGTAAGGCTTGTATTTTCTTCTTACTAACTCATTGGCGTTTCCGTATACCACTTTTTTTTATAACACTTTGTTTTCTTTTACTTTAGTGCTACCTTTTGATCGTCTTTTGGAAAACTGATGCTTGCACTTAGGAACATAGCATTTATATCCCAATCTCTTCATTATTTCAGAAATCTTATTAACGGCTTTTCTCTTCAGGTTTTTCCACGATTTGCGCATTCTTGTATTCATAGTTTGTTGAAAATTCGCACCATTATTGGCAATTAATTTTGTCTAATACATGCATACCGGCGCGTACAGCTTCTTTGCCGACTGTTTCTGCTCAACTGAAAAGATAAGGTTAAACTCTTCGAAAAAGGCCTCCTAGAAAGTGGCCCATACCATGTCTACGTTGATAATGTGAACCGCTAAATACGCGATGGACTTTACCGCCTTCAATCTGTTCCGAATAATAAACGGTGTAGTGACTCATATTTTTAAAGTGAAGTGTAACCATCACCATCTCGTACTTAAATGGTATACAACGACGTTGATCCCTTATATCTATAATGAATTGTGGCATCATAAATAAATATGACGTTCATAATTTTAAGTTGCACTCTCTTCCAATAGGTAGATAAGTATTAAACAAAACTTAACCACTGGGAGAGACGGCTGTTGAAAAAATTAAACTTAAATTCCAAATTTTCAAAGTAGTAACTACGTTTCGCCAGAATATTTCTCTGACGTCTTCAGGTCAGAGATACTAAAATCATAAATAATAATATTACATGTACTATCCCGTTACCGTTCATACCGAGATTTTTTAATCAATGCAAAGAAACTTTGTCTTATTTTGGAATCGACATGAGATCTTTGATCAATAAAAAACTTAATGATGTTATAAGACTGGGCAAGGATAATCTTAAAAAAGAGGACACCACAGGGATCGTTTACAATTTTAATTGCAAATCTTGTTCCGCTCCCTATGTTGGTGAACCCAAACGATCTTCAAAAGCTCGTTTAAATGAACACAAAAAATCGTCTAACACTGTGGTGGGAGAACATATGAACTCTCGTTCTCATGAATTTGATTGGGCAAATACGGTTATTTTGGATAGGAAACTTAATTCTAAAATACGCTAAATTTCGAAAATGATTCACATTATCAATTGTAAAAATGGAAGATTAAGAGGAAGCAATGAATGGTGAACAAAGTCAACCAGGTAGTAGTCAGAAAACGCGGATAGTAGATAATAGGGAACAATTAGATATTAGAAATACTGTAACTAAAGAAAATAATTTTATAACACAAGTACATACTCACAATGAATCTCCTCCAGAGCAACAAGAAAATTATGACGCTATTGATCATGTCAACAAAGATAATAGTAATGACAAGCTACTGACAAGGAAAGTACCCCAGGTGTACCCCACCGATTTTCTTCATTTTTTGATATGTTGTAGTACATCGAAAAATATTTGACACTTTTTTTTTCGTTCGTGCTAATTCGGCGATTTTAGGGGTGAAAACCACCCCAGAAGTTCAGCCCCAAAAATGGTTTTTTCTACATTTCTCGGAAACTATTTCGAATTTCTCGGTGAAACAAAGTAAATATTATTTGTTATTCAAAAACAAGTGTTTGTGTATTTTCACCGATAAGGGTTGCATCCCCTTGTTTTTATACAAGAAAAACTATATTTTTGACACTTTCTCCTATACAAAAATTCTAAAATTTGTCGAATCTGAAAAGAAATCATCGCATTATACACAAAATTTCGAAATAATATAAGCATAATTGAAAATTTTTCCAAAACATCCCTCAAAAGGGGTGAACTACCCTCAACAGGGCTACTTTAATAACTCAATATTCCAGATGAATATCGTCGAGTAAATCAACGTATTATATTCATGTGTATGATTAAAATTTATTTGCTCTAAAATTTGTATACAAGTTCTTTGCTACTGTCTTTATAAAACAGGCATTTAAAAAATAATTTTCTTAGTGTAGCTGTTTGATCACTCCTTTTGAGTTCTGATTCAACGCTTTCACTAATTCTTTTCTTACGTTCCTACTTCCTCTCTGTCTTTCTATCTTATGCGGGTAAAAAATTTTGATTTTAAGTGAGCATTGTTGGTGAAAAATAATTTCTACGGCAGCTTATTCGGAAGCATTAATATAATCGATATCAATTCGAATCCAAATCCAAATCGTTCCTTTTCTCAAGATATTACCCAAAAAACCTTAAAAAATAATATAAATTGGAAAAAAATATCTGATATGATTACTATAAAAACATATATTACAAGCAAATATATATGCATAACAAAAATACATAATGATTATGTCCCTACTAAAGTTAGATAGATATATAAATATTAAAAAAGTGAAAGTAGTTCAAAATGAGAAATATATTTTGGAACTATATGCATTGTTCATTTATATTATCGGGATATATCGAAAAACTAAAAATAATCAAATATTTTTATTTTTCCTTCATTAATTTATTAATTTTTTCATGCCAATCACTTATTATACAATAGGTAGTCTGAAAAAAAATATTTTTTCGGAGTGAAAAAACTTGAGTTGTATTTATTATCAATTATACTAAACATAACAATTCATACTTTAAATTTTCTTATCATTCGAGAAAAAATTTTTAAAAACAGAACATTCTTTAAATTAAGATTTAATATTTTTTTTAACATATATTATTTAATTCCATTATCGAAACACCTTAGTAGAAAATTGAGCATATTTTGGGCAGAATTTCTGGTCAACGAAAGTTAAAACGACATTTATTTAACAATTCTAGAAATTCTTCGGACAAAATTTTTTAGATAAATATCATTTCAAATTACAGTTAATCAGAAATTGTGCCTAAAATATGGTCAATTTTTTACCAGAGCAAACATATTGTTCAATCCGATCTGACACGACTGTCGAATTCTCGATTTACTATATTTTTTGCATTAGGAACGTCAAATTCCCATATTAGAGAAAACAAAACTTATCAAATCTCGATTATAACCACCGACTAATTTGGTATAGGAAATTTTCACATTTTGAATTATGCAAAATAAATATTGTATTGGGATTCCATATTAATATTTTCAAAGTAATTAAATTAAATTATATAAATGATAAAATAATAAGCCTTTGAAATTTTTTTAATCAAACAATCTCGGTATTTTCAAAGGTCCAAATTTCTTTTTGTGTATATTCAACATTTATAGAAACACTATCATTATGCATTTCTGAGATATATATTTATATATATATATATATATATATATACACACACATATATTTTCTCCTAATATGTTCTTATAGTAATCATTTAAGATTTTCTTTAATTTTTATGCATTTTTACAATTTTTTAGGTATATCTTGAGAAAAGGAACGAGTTGGATTTAGATTCAAGTTGATATCGATTATATTAATGCTTCAGGATAAGCTGCTGTTGGAATTTTTTTCACCAATAATCGTCATTTAAAATCGAAATTTTCTTCCCGTGCTTAGTTTAATCCTTATATTTATCCTATTTTTATCTATCCCTGACTCTCTCTTCATATTTCCTAATCACTCTCTCACATTCACTAAATTTTTTGTATGAAAATTATGTTTAAGGGGTGTCCTCATACCGGCACAGAGATCTACCTTATCTACATTTGAATTATGCATTTTAATAAAAATTTAACTATTTTTTACTAAAATTCATAGAAGAGGCACATTCTCAATATTCTAAAGAATTGATTGCAACGTCAAAAAACAGAATAAAAGTGAAAATGAAGGCAAAAACTGCATAATACGATTATTCATAACTACATTGAAAAGTTAATCGTATTAAGCAGTTTTCGCCTTTATTTTTACCTTTATATTGTCTTTTAACGTTGCAATAAATTCTTTGGCATGTTAAGAATGTGCTTCTCCTACGAATTTCAGTCATGAATAGTTAAATTTTTATTAAAATTCATAATTTAAATGTAGATAAGGTAGAACCCTATGTCGGTATGAGGATTCCCCTTAAGAAATAATTTTCTTAGTGTAGCTGTTTGATAATTTCTTTTGAGTTCTGATTCAACGCTTTCACTAACTTTTTTCTTACGTTCCTACCTGCTCTGTCTTTTTATCTTACGCGGCATTTCTATCTTACATTGAAATCACATTTAAAAAAATTAAATCAAATAACTCTAATTCAATGAGCTCTATGAGAAAATATTGCGCCAAAACACTTGGCAGCGTTTTTATTATGGATTCGGAATCTACGGATGATTCTACCTTAGTAAAGGGATTATATGTGATGTCTGTTGGGCTTGCCAAGGTCGTATAGAGGTAAATCAACCTCTTAATTTTTTTCACAGAGTCAATATAAGCACGGTGAAAATTGAATTCATGCGATTTTTATACGATTTTCATACCATATTTACAGGATATTTATTTTTAAATTAATTGTAATGTGTTGTCTATGTAAAAAAAATTGAGAGGTCGATTAATCTCTATGCGACCTTTGTGAGCACAGCGGACATCACATATGATACCTTTTCTGAACATAGAATTATCCGTACATTCCGAATCCGTGTTGAAAAAGGTGGGTTATCGGTTAAAAAACAATGATGACCTTGCAATGACCTTGAAAGTGACTACTAAGCTTGACAAGGTCTTCAAATGGTGATCCCTTTGGAGTCAAACAACTTTTGTTCAGAACAATATTTGAAACTTATTTTAGTTGGGGTAGTTAGATGAAAAAAAAAAGAATAAAAGAGTATAAAAAACCAACAAAATAATACCCAGAAAACAATAATAATTTAATATAATAATAAATAAATAAATTATTAACACAATTATGTCTAACCTGGTCTATGAAAGCTGCGAACAAATCAGTACTTAAAAAAAAACAAATGCTTTCAGATAAAACCCTTTCAACTCCTTATCAAATATATGTATTTTGGGTTAGGGATCTTAAAATAGGTGTAATGATTTTCTATTACGCTGACTACCTACCTACTCTAGAAAACTAATTGCAATACGATTTTCGCAATAAAAGGAATAAAGAAGGTACTTTTTATGTAGGAAGATAAAATTACTTGAGCTTTGTTACAACTAAATTTAAAAAAAATGAAATTTAATAAAGATTCGATGGAAAATTAATTAATCAACTATAATTAAAACAATAAAAGAAACTTTGTGAAGAGGTAAAAATAAAATCAATCAACAAAAAAAAAGCTTTTCTCTACTCGGCCTGTCACAGAGAGTACTTATGATCTTATACAAATTATAGAATCACCACTCTAAATAGACGGATAGATTGAGAAGTTGGAAACAATTTCATTACAAAAAAGTTAGTGTAACCACCGTAAATCTTGGTACTGACTTGCATTCACTATACAAATCCGCTCTTTGTGGAGCTGTGCTTAACACCGTCCTATTCTTTCCTACGTTTTTACCTGAAATGCTAAAAAAACTATTCTCCTTGGCCTGTGTTCGCACTTATTGGAGAAACGTATATACGTATTTATCACACTTATGTAGATCAATACGTCACTCCAATATACCTTATTTTTGCCTGATTCCGACTGGGGCTTTGTCAAATAAGAATTTTTAAAATTCTATTCACACCAGATAGAAAAAAAACAACATACAATTTTGGAGCAGGGTTACCGACTCAATGTCTAACCAAAAAAAAAGATAAAATAATTTTGACTTTAAAATGATTTCAATTGACTAATTAAACAATTTTAAGTTAGACTATAAATAAAAATTTTTGCCTTTAAAAAAAATATTTTTCTAGACTTAGAAAAATGTTTACAATTTCAAGAAATTTTCACTTAAATTTTAAACAAAAAAAAAACTTTCACTGAAAAGAAATATTCTTTAAAACATCAAATTATCCAAAAATAGGCCGATTTAACCTAAAAAAAATTTGCCGAATTTCCCAAAAAAATTTTCCGGAAAAATCGCCTCGAAATTGTCCAAAATGTTCGAATAACCATAAGGTAATTTTTACAAAAAATTTAATTTCAAAAGACATTTCTCTCGATACAAGTAGAAATTCCTGCCAGAATCAAACAAACAAACGATATGATTCTTGCTTTGAACTTCAAAATAAAACTTTAGTTGTCTGGTGTGGTACCGTTACGTGGGCGCCATTGTCACAGGTGGTAATTTAGATTAAAAATCTTTAGTTTTGACCAGTTGTTGCAAGTATGCTACCCGTTATAATATGATGTTTCGATCACTTGCATCAGCTGTTTTGTGTCCCGTACTTAAATAATATAACAAAAAACAAGATATTAAATTAACTGTGCTATTGCTTTTGTTAACACAAAAGCGTGCCAATTGCCAGTCACAATTAGAATTAAGATGCAATAAGTATTTCAGGTGATGAGGTTTATAGGCATAGTAATTCTTCACCACACCAGACTAAATGACAAGCTTTATTTACAAGGTAAACAAAAGTAATGTTTATTGAATAAAATGACCACAAACAGCAAATAATGATGAAAAATCTTTGGATGTTTTACTGTCTAGTGGAAAATCCACATGAATCATCTCAATCAGTAGCTTTGCAACAGGACATCAATCAAGAATTTGTTCTTAAAATTTCAAAGGTAAGCAAATTTCATCCTTACAAAATGAAACTTGTGCAAGAATTGAATGAGGATGATCCTGATCTCCAAATTAAATTTTATGAGACGATGATGGAAATGATAACTAAAAATTCAATATTTTTACAAAATATTGTTTTTTCAGACGAAGCGATATTTCAATTAAATGGCGAAGTCAATCTTCATAACTTTAGATATTGGACCGATACAAATCCTCATTGGATGAGAGAAAGTCACACACAATATCCTCAAAAATTGAACGTGTGGGCTGGAATGATAGGAGATACAATCATAGGTCCCTTTTTCATCGAAGGAAATTTGAGCGCTAAAAGTTATGAACAACTTTCGCGAAAACAGATTGTTCCAGCTATTCAGACCTTAAGAGAAGATGATTTTGAAAATACATGGTTTCAGCAAGATGACGCTCCAATTCATTACGGTGTCAATGTCAGACAATACCTGAATGAGACATTTTTTGAAAGATGGATAGGTAGAAAAGGTACAGTAGAGTGAGCTTCAAAATCTCCAGACTTAGCACCTTCGGACTATTTTTTGTGGGGGTATTTAAAAGATCGGGTATACAGAAATAATTCAGAAAACCTTGAAGAATTAAGACGTAGAATAGTTCAAGAAATTAACGCCGTTGCACGACAGATGATCCAAGATGCAATTAAATCATTTTACAATAGGATTGGTTACTGTCAGGAAGCAAATAGAGAACAATTTGAACATCTGTTGTAAATTTATTTACGTGAGAGGCAAAAAAACTCACTGTAAAAGAGCACCCTGGAGTGAGAGGCAAGGAAAACTGACTGTAAAAAAGCACCCTGGAGTGAGAGGCGAGGGGAACTCACTGTCAAAAAGCACCCTGAAGTGAGAGGCAAGGGGAAGTCACTGTAAAAAAGCACCCCGAAGGGAACAGATTCCTTCTATGTACAGGTCGTTGTTCCTGGGTAGCGCTAAAAGGAAGATTAGGGATTACTTGAATTGTTTCCACACGTACAATTTACCGCTTTTTGCAGATACAGCATCAAAAATTGGGGTTCAAAAATGAGGTTGACCTTGAAATAAGTTTGGAAATAAGGTTCCAAGAGAAATTAGAGGTCACCATTGGATTCCTCATTGAAAGTTACCTAGGGTATGCATTTCGTTTGTTTTGTTTTACCACTAAACTACAGAGATTTTTAAGAAGTTATACTTTGACCTCTATTTGACTTCTAGAGGTTACCTCAACTTCATACCTAAATACATATCTGGACGTAAAATTCCCCGCTCTTTTTGATTACGATATAAGAAGTAGGGTTTCTTATTTTAAAAAATGAGGTTGACCTTGAAATAACCTTGGAAATAAGGTTCAAGGTCAAATCCAAGGTCACCATCGGATTCCTTGCTTAAAATTACCTAGGGTATGCCTTTTGTTTGTTTTGTTTCTACAATAAAAGTCGCAAAATTTCCAGGGGTTTCCATACTTTTTCCTCAATCTGTATAAAAATACATTATACTTATACATCAATACATATACGCATACATAAAAATTGACATTTAGTTATAAAATCTCATCTATAGATTCGCTTCTACTGTACATAACAAAGCGCCGACTCTTTCGCTTTTACAGTAAGGTATCGCCCAACCACTTAAGGATAAAACTCCCATTTGACGAACATGCCCTCGTCAGCGACACTGGAAATCTCCCGCAATATAACGCGCAAACTTCCAACGAAAACTTCATGGAATCGTTCTAGAATCTTTCATACAAAATTTTTGACTGAAAGATTACTTAAATCTTTCTATAAAATATTTCGTAGAATATTACTGAAGGAGTTATGCAATATTCCGCTGTATGATTCTAAAGTATTTTCATAATCTACCAGCAAAATATTTATGGAATCTCCCTAAAATCTTTCATGAAATATTCCACCGAAAGATTATTTAAATCTTTCTGTGAAATATTTCGTGGAATATTTCTAAAAGATTTATATAATATTCGGCTGTACGAATTTAAACGAATATTCCTGAAATATTTACGTAATATTCCGCTGTACGATTTGAAAGTTTCTCAGGTTCTTTCAGCTGAATATTGATAAAATTTACCTTATATCTTTCATTAAATATTGCACCGAAAGATCACTTAAATCTTTCTGTTAAATATTTCGTGGAATATTTCTAGAAGATTTATGTATTATTCAGCTGTACGAATTTAAAGTTTTTCGTAATTTTCCAGCAAAATGTTTATGAAATCTTCCTCGAATTCTCCATTAAATATTCCAATAGAGGATTACTTAAATCTTTCTGTGAAATATTCCTCGGAATATTTCTAGAAGATTAATGTAATATTTGGCTGTACGATTTTAAAGTTTTTCGGCATCTTTTAGCGAATTGTTTATGGAACCTTCCTGGAATCTTCCATGAAATATTCCACTTGAATATATGATAAAAACTACATGTCATATTTCATAAAATATTTCAGAAATCTTCCGTGAATATTCTGTGGAATATTTCGAAAAAGTTTTTGAACATTGCTTTGAAGACTATAAAAAATATTCCATAAATATTATTGAAAGTTTTCAATGGAAGATTCTAGTGGAATATTTCGAAATAATCTGTAAAGACTTCCTAGAATCTGCATGAAAGGTTCCAATGAAATATTCCAGTGGAAGATTTTGAAATATTTCAGTGAAATCTTCTATGCTGTGTGAGCTATAACTTTTAAGCTTGGCAAGACTTTCTGATCCAATGAAACTTTAATCAAAGTATTAAACTTCTACTCTTATTAATCTTTCTTATATTGTTTTGTTAGAGTTTTAGTCTTTTGGTTAATCAAGTTTTTGTATGCGCTTCTTTTTACTATTTTTTTGAAAAATAGCTTTACCTTAGTCTCCAGGTTCATTAGACGAAAAGAAAGAATTTGACTTTATTTTTTCTATTAAAGAATCGTAACCTGCAGTATCAGCCAAATCTGTTTCCTAGAGATGAAGACCTCTCCTTGTTGGTTAAGCAAGTTTCAAATTACGACTAAATCGCTCAAAATCTGACATATAATATAAACTTCAAAAAATTAAAATCGCAAATTTAAGCTGTAGCGCCAACTCCTTGCAATACGACATATGTGTGCAATATGGCGATCGCTTTCCTTATTAAAAATTCTTTTATTATAATGTAAGTAATCTCATCCTTTTCTAATAAAATCACTTTTGACTCGACTATATTTTATATACTTTGTCATAATATTAATGATGTATAATCTTCGAGCATATACTACTGGAGGAAGCCTCCCGGCTATTAACTACGTTACAAGGCGAAGAGGGAAAAAGCCTCTATTTTGGTACGTGCTATCTCTCTCTCACTTTTTTAGTGGGCAACAGAAACAGCCAATCAAATTAAGCGAGAGAGAGACAGCACGTACCAAAATAGAGGCTTTCTCTCTCTTCGCCTTGTAACGCTTTCTGCCATTCGGAGGCATCCTCCAGTAGTATATTTAAATGTATTATGCTCGAAGTGTATAATACATTTAAATGAAGTAGATTTAGGGTTTTAAATAATCATTGATTTTTCTACTATAATAGTAAACAATTCACTGAACTTATGGAGTATTTTTACATTTGTTTATTTTTTTGCAATTGCAAAAAGAACAACAATCTATTTTATTCAAAAAAATTTGTTTTAACCTTCCGATTAATTAGAGTCATCTATTTTTAGCTGAATCCTTTTTTATGAAATTCATTGTATTACAAAAAAATGAAATTACTTACCTTATAATAAAAGAATTTTTAATGAGGAAAGCGATCGCCATATTGCACACATATGTCGTATTGCAAGGAGTTGGCGCTACAGCTTAAATTTGCGATATCTCAGGTTCTACTTACTTAAATTTAAAAAACCGGACAGATTCTTAAACTAGATCAAATTTCCTACGATTCTTCATAAAAAATATAGAAATATTTTGTTCGCTAACCTATATCATTTCGTTATAAACAAACAAGATTCTGAAAAATTAAAAATTTTTTCTGCTTCAAATCATTCTAGCATATTTATTAACACTTGAAAGTAATATATAACAATTTATCATTAAAGCTGAGACTCTGACATTCTTTAAACACATGTTGAACTTCAAAAAATATTAATTAGTAGTCGAGTTATAAGGTTTTTTACCAGGGCGTTCCGCGCTAGCGCTACGTCTCTATGTTTTTTTGCAATATATTTGCCATATCTCTGGTTCTAATCATCGAATTGACATGCAATAAAAACGATTTTTTTTGTTTTTTTATCAAAGAACAAGTTTTTGCAGAGAAAATCACTGCATCTATTGCAGTTCATAAACTATAGCCATTTAAACAATCAATTTGTTTATAACAAATTACTCGACCACTTGCGCGAAAAGCAAGTTGCAAATTCGGATTCAGCAGCTCAAAATACATATAAATCACCTACTTGCTTGGTGGGACCTCTAACTTCATACGAAACCCTCTGGGCGCCTAGACTACTAAGCACCTTTATAATTCTGAAAAATGTACTTTTTGAAATCTCGATTTCCCTTTTAACTCACGAGCGCTTATGTGTGGGTCAAGATGAATTATTGCCAGAATAGTGACAACCCGATTATCATTTTCATCATATTGATGGCGCCTACGTTGACGAACCATGTGTTCACCACGAGTTCTTTGAGTTAAACGTCTGATAGCCATAGCGTCAGGGTATCGTCTATCTGGATAGCGTTCAGCATAAATTCTTGCGCAACACGATAATTACTTCGGCTTCCTCCTAAAGCCAACATCATGTCAACGATCTCGTTGGGCGGATAGCCAGCCATTTCAGAGCCAGCTATTAATTACTATTAAATTTAAATAGTGAAATGGTATAAAAAATATTAATAATTATAATATCTGCCCGTATACGGTCGCGACCAAAAAAGAAAATGTTCCTAAATTACGGTAACTTTATCTGACTAACTAGGAGAGTATCACAACTCCGGATCACAGATTTTGCTCAAACTTCGAAATACGTTTCCAAATGTCAAAATATTTAAGGAAATAGAATTTTAGACACCAACGCTCAATATTTCTCTAGTTATAGGCAATTAAAAAAAATAACTAAAAAAGTTAGTGAGAGAGATGTGAAAGTTTTGGGTGTATGGGTTTCCCTATTAAACCTACGATAAGTTTGAACCACTTAAGCCTGTGACTAATAGAAAAAACGACTTAAATTGAGTGTAAAATTTCCCGCTCTTTCCGAATCTGGGGTCAAAAATAGGTGTTCTTCTTAAAAAAAACCTCTTGACTTCGAAATAACCTTGAAGGTCAAGTTTGAGGTTAAAGCTGTTAAGACCATCGTTTGGCCCCCTTCGTCCCCTAAAACTTTTGTCTAAACCATTTTTTCTAATCTATCTTAGGATCTGAAAAATCCGGGTGTAGCGATTAAAATGGGTCACCGTGTATATGTATATATATATATATATATATATATATATATATATATATATATATATACATAACTATTGGTAGCATACACGTACATACAAAAGTATACGAATGATGAGCGAAGCATGCGACAGCGTTTGAATGTAGATTGCTTGAGACTTCCGAACGTATATACAAGCATTTTTCAACGATAAAATTTGTGAATTATTTTCTCGCTCTGAACAAAAAAATTCGGGATCAAACAGGTACTATTAGATAGGTAATTTGGTCCTCTATCAGCCTAAATAATGTTAGCAAAAAAAAAAGAATGCCTTTTTGAGAAAAATGCATTTTCTAATGAAATGCATATATCTCAGCCATTTTTTAGTTTTTTTTTTTAAATTTCTTGCACTGAATTGAAGAGGGCTCAAAACAGAATAAAACAAAAAAAGGTTGACCAAAATTCACAAAAAATTATTAAAACGATAGCCCTCTAAAGTTATTGTCAACTTTTTCAGTTTGAACTTTTAGTTTTTATATGCAATTTTTAAATGTGCATATCTTATGCAATTTTGATATTTTAGCAAAAAAATAAAAATAAAAAAAAAATACGTGTCTCCTTATTTTCAGAGTAGAATAACACTTTATCAGTGCAGAAATTGATGACTTTAGTGTATACAGACTGTTTGATTTAAAATCTTCTGTCAGAAGCTCTATTAAAATTTTAACTATTAAATTGTCAGCTCAATCAAATTTTTTTTAACTTAATTTTTGCTTACTTATAAAAAAAGCATTGCATCGATGAAAAAAATTTTTTTCTATTAATTCATTAATTTGTACATATCTGGACTCAGGGAGTCGAAAAAAGTGGTTTCCGGGAAATGTCTGTGTGCGTGTGCGTGCGCGTGTGCGTGTGCGTGTGCGTGTGCGTGCGCGTGTGCGTGTGCGTGTGCGTGTGCGTGTGCGTGGGCGTGCGTGCGTGTGTGTGTGTGTGTGTGTGTGCGTGTGCGTGTGCGTGTGCGTGTGCGTGTGCGTGTGCGTGTGCGTGTGCGTGCGTGCGTGTGCGTGTGCGTGTGCGTGTGCGTGTGCGTGTGCGTGGGCGTGCGTGTGTGTGTGTGTGTGTGTGTGCGTGTGCGTGTGCGTGTGCGTGCGCGTGTGCGTGCGCGTGCGCGCGCGCGCGTGTGCGTGCGCGTGCGCGTGCGCGTGCGCGCGTGCGTGTGCGTGTGCGTGTGCGTGTGCGTGCGTGTGCGTGTGCGTGCGTGCGCGTGCGCGTGCGCGTGTGCGTGTGCGTGTGCGTGTGCGTGTGCGTGTGCGTGTGCGTGTGCGTGTGCGTGTGCGTGTGCGTGTGCGTGTGCGTGTGCGTGTGCGTGTGCGTGTGCGTGTGCGTGTGCGTGTGTGTGTGTGTGTGTGTGTGTGTGTGTGTGTGTGTGTGTGTGTGTGAATTTAGTACACTAATTAGATCTCGAAAACTACTCAAAGGATTTGCTTCAAATTTTTCACACAATTTATTTTTTTTGTCCAACTCCGCGGAAAGCTATTGGAAACTGGTTTTCTTTTGCGTACTTTTAATTCAACAGCATTTTAAAAATTTTTTTTAATTTTTTATTTTTTTTCTATTTTATGAAAATTATTCGATGGATTTGCCCCAAAATTTGTATGCAAATTATTTGCTACTATCTGAAGAAAACAAGCTTTGGAAAACTAATTTTCTCAGAGCAGTTTGAATTTTAGAGCATTTTAAAAATTTTCAAAAAAATTTTTATTTTTCATTTATTTTCTATTTTACGTAAACCATACTATAAATTCTCTTCAAAATTTTTATACAATTAATTCGCTATTGTTTGGAAAAAATAAGCTTACAAAAACTAATTTTCATAGAGTAGTGACAATATCAAAGAATTTTAAAGATTTTAAAAAAAATTTCGATCTTTCGTTACTTATTTTTTTTTATTTTACGTAAATTACGTGATGAATTCGCTTTGAAATTTGCATGAGAATTATTTGCGTTTGTCAAAAGAAGGATGACTTTTGAAACCCAATTTTTTAACATGGTTTTAATTTTAAAAAATATTCATAAATTTTGAAAAAAATTTAATTTTTTCTTTTTTTAATCTATTTGTGAGCACCCAGTCATATTATAGAATTTTAATCACTAAATTTGATAAATATAATATATTTACATGCGATAAATAGCATAATTAGATAATAATCTATGAATAAAAATTAATATAGTTTACTAATTAAGAATTAAAGTTAGTATAATCTAAAAGAATTTAAAAGAATAAAAGCATAAGCGCGAAAAGTTTATATGCTCCTGAAACGCACACACACTCAAAGCCATACATGTGTGTACATCATACATCGAGAGCGTGCTTAAGCCTCATACCGGCTCAGCGTGTATACCAAAAGCAGGACTACGAACGCAAACGCCGGCGGTGCCAAGCTACTAGAGAAGAGGGGATTGGAGTGCAGCGCCTATAAGAGCGGGCAAGCAGACAGAAAGGCTCTCTTCTGCCTCGCCTCAGCTCAACTTAACTCGCTTTTGCCATTCGAAGAACACGTCAAGCATCGAAGAATCACCAATATCGTTGATGATTCTTTCATGCTCGCGCGTTCGCTAACGTTTTGCTGTATCATTACTTTGTAGAAATTAAATAAAGAGTTGCGGCGAGCAACACCTTACCTTGTCCCATCCTAAAGGTTAAAACCCCGCATATTGAGGCACTTGGTCTTCAGTATTAACGGGTATTACCTATAACATAACTTATCCCTTACTAACCCTTGAAATAACTACACACATAACACACTGACACACTCGAGCCCACACCAGACGGCATAGCGACTTGTCTGGTTGACGGCTTTACATTTACAAGGCCGGAATAAGGCAAGGATAAGACTTAATAGAGTCGATTAAAGTGCGTCTTACTAGCCATAAGTTAATAGGACGTCACACTGGCGCCCAAACAAAAAACTTAGCGTTACACGCGTATGAAAAATATATAAAATTCCTTAGACAAAATTAATATTTTTTTTATATATCTTTTTGTATATTTTTCAATTATAGAAGTAAAACTTAAAACGAAGTTAAAGTAGAACAAATATTCACGCCTCTATTAAACTTATTATAATAGTATTATAAAAACTTTTTCTATAAAACTTATTATAAATAGTATTATAAGAACAAAGCATAAGACAATAAAATTATACAGCATAACTTTATTTCTTAAAAGCGTTAAGAAAAGTACAAAAATAAGATGGCTTTAAAAGTCAGAGAAAGTTAGAAAACATTTTTGTAAATAAATTCATTTGTAAATTTATTTGTAAATCCAAGAATTTTGCTAAATGAAAAACATTTACAGTAGCAGAATTTATCAGAAATTCTGTCAAAAACAAAAATGTCAATACACAAGTTTCACAAACTTTACACAACAAGGTAGTATTATTACTAATACGTACACAAAAACACTACGAGATTAGAATAAATGATGTGAATAATAGAATCAGACAATTGGAATTAGACATAAACTTAACTCAAAATAAATCAAATGATGCGATAAAAGAAATCGAATTTTTAGATGAACAATTATTAGATTTAATAGAAAAATTAAACGAAAGACTACCACCGCTGTTTAATCAAGTAACAACAAATACTAAAAATATACCGACGGTCATAGAAAAAGTAAATGAAGTAATAATAAACTTAAAAAGATTATGTAACAACGTCGTAGAATTAGCAGAAAAAATCGAAAAATTAGGAAAAAAATCAATAAATTAATACTAAAATATTTGTCTTTTGATAAATTTGAATTAAATCGTAAAGTCAGATAAATAATATAAGGCAGTAACAAAGATAAATTCTAAAAGACAAAGCGCAAAATCAAAATTAGCGCAGCAATAAATTCCACACACGTCAAATGTAAACAAAGGATTAAAACTGAAAAGGCATATCAGAGTATAAACGAGTAAATCAGAATACTCAAACTCTGAAATGTTAAGTCGTTACATCAAATAATATAATATTTAAAATTTATAATCTACGAATAAAAGTAAACGTATACAGTATATACTCTGTGTAATTATATATAGTAGTAACTCTGTATAAACTTAAAAAAAAACAATTCAATTGAAAATAAACTTATAAAGCATAAAATAATTTTTTTTAATACAAAATTAAAATTTATTTAAATAGCTGGTAGAAGATCATTTCAAATCATGAGAGAAATCCAAGACGATGCAGTCGAGGATAATCGAAAAATTGATAGAGATTGGCGAAACGCGGTAACAACCGAACTAAAGGAATTGAACGAACAACATGAAGCTGCGGAAAAAAGGTTGGATGCACTGGAAGACCGCCAGACATCACAACAATTATTAACAATAAATGATAATACACAAAAACAAATTGATGCATTATCAGACTCAATAGCTAAATTTAAATAATATAATTATTTAATTTAAATAAAATAAGCATTAAAAAATAAGAATGGTGAAACAAATATCATTATTAAAGGTAGAAATTGGTAAAAAAAAGACTCATAATGGATAAAAACAATTAAGAAATTAAGGAATATAAGAAATTTTCTCTTAACAAATCCAAGGTGATTTTCAAAGTTAACAAATAAGAGTTCGTTGGATCAATTGGCTATAGCACAGGGCTCGTTAATTCGTTGACGTGAGTTCGATCCCTGACTTGGTCACTTTTCCATTCGACTCTATCATAAAATGATATCACATAAAATAATATGTTCACAAATAATGAAGAAACTCAGAAAACGAGTTTCGAGTCTTGCTTACCACAATAAAAATAAAAGAAACAAAAATATTTTTTTTAGCATAGCATAACTATTTGAGACTCATATAACACATTTAAAATCCATGTAATTTAGCTTATTTCGCGCTCTATGAAAATAAATGTAATTTTTTCTTTCGTTTTTCTTGTTTACGTTATCGATCAGTAATTTTAAATTAGTATTTGGAAAAGAAAAAATTAATTTATTTAGAGGGGCAATGTAAGCGCCCAGTCATATTATAGACTTTTAATCGCTAAATTTAATAAATATAATATATTTACATACGATAAATAGCGTAATTAGATAATAATCTATGAATAAAAATTAATATAGTTTACTAATTAAGAATTAAAGTTAGTATAATCTAAAAGAATTTAAAAGAATAAAAGCATAAGCACGAAAAGTTCATACGCTCCTAAAACGCACACACACACTCAAAGCCATACATGTGTGTACATCATACACCGAGAGCGCGCTTAAGCCTCATACTGGCTCAGCGCGTATACCAAAAGCAGGACCACGGACGCAAACGCCGGCGGTGCCAAGCTACTAGAGAAGAGGGGATTGGAGTGCAGCGCCTATAAGAGCGGGCAAGCAGATAGAAAGGCTCTCTTCTGCCTCGCCTCAGCTCAACTTAACTCGCTTTTGCCATTCGAAGAACACATCAAGCATCGAAGAATCACCAACATCGTTGATGATTCTTCCATGCTCGCGCGTTCGCTAACTTTACGCTGTATCATTACTTTGTAAAAATTAAATAAAGAGTTGCGGCGAGCAACACCTTACCTTGTCCCATCCTAAAGGTTAAAACCCCGCATATTGAGGCACTTGGTCTTCAGTATTAACGGGTATTACCTATAACATAACTTATCCCTTACTAACCCTTGAAATAACTACACACACATTACACACTGACACACTCGAGCCCGCACCAGACAGCACAGCGACTTGTGTGGTTAACGGCTTTATATTCACAAGGCCGGAATAAGGCAAGGATAAGACTCAATGGAGTCGATTAAAGTGCGTCTTACTAGCCATAAGTTAGTAGGACGTCACTTTTTTTACGTAAACTACTCGATAGATTTGCTCTCAAATTTGTATACAAGTTATTTGCAACTGTCTTTATGAAACAAGCTTTCAAAAATCAATTTCCTTAGCGTAGCTCTTTGATCACTTCCTTTGATTTCTGATTTAACGCTTTCACTAACTTTTTTCTTATGTCCTCACTTCCTCTCTGTCTTTCTATCTTAGATTGATCCTCATTTTTACTCTATTTTTATCCATCCCGACTCTCTCTTCCTATTTCCTAATTACTCTCTCACTGTCACTAATTTTTCTTGAATAAAAATTATGTTCTTTACATTGAAATCAAATTAAAAAAATTGAAATCAAATTACTCTAACTTAATGAACTCTATGAGAAAGCATTGCGCCAAAGCACTTGGCAGTGTTTTTTCCTTTCATTTTTAGCATTATAGCTATCCACTTGTTCCTCTTGGAATTTCAACTTAGCATCATTTGCATCAATGTACTGCAATATTTGCTGCAGGTTATCTTGAAGATTTTGTTTCCAAGCACTTCGACTGTAGTCGACCGTTAATCTTTGACTAAAAGACTTTTCCAAATCGTCCTGCTTTTTTCATTGTTCTCTTCTTTGAAGGCGTTTTGAGGATTAATTAAGTGTTACAAAAATAGGGAAAAATAAAATAAAGGCAGTTTTCTTCTTGTTTTTTTTTAATTCGAATTTTCATATTTTAATATGACATTTTTTTTTCTTTTTTTCTTTAGAAGATTTCAAAGTTTGTTTCTATTATGATTTTATTTTAAACTATTAAATCCGAAACTGACTTTTTTCTGTTTTTCAATACAAGATGTTTTTTTTTTAATTATATCCTAAAACATTTTTTAATTAAGTAAAACAAGAGAACTGTATTTTTATTTAAGCTTATTTTATTGCTTTCTCATAGAGAAAGCATTGTATCGATAAAAAAAATTTTTTTTATTTTTTCATTAATTTGTACATATTTGAACTCGGTGAGTCGAAAAAAGTGGTTTCCAGAAAATGTCTGTATGTATGTGTGTGTGTGTGTGTGTGTGTGTGTGTGTGTGTGTGTGTGTGTGTGTGTGTGTGTGTGTGTGTGTGTGTGTGTGTGTGTGTGTGTGTGTGTGTGGATGTATGAATTCAGTTAGTAAACTGTATCTCGAGAACTACTCGATGGATTTGCTTCTAATTTTGCATGGAATTTAGTTTTGTGACTAACTTGCTGGGAAGCTATTGATAATTGGTTCTTCTGGCGTAGTTTTCATTTTAAAGTTTGAAAAAAAAAAAAAAAAAAATTCGATTTTTCGTTTTTTGGTTTTTTTTTGTTTACTACTCGATAAATTTGCTTCAAAATTTGCATGGAATTTATTTGTGATTGCCCGGAAAAAAATAAATTTTTAAAAACTGATTTTCTTAGCTTAGTTTTAATTTTAGAGCATTTTGAAATTAAAAAAAAAAATGTTTCTATTTATTAAGCCAATAAAATCTTAAAAACTACTCGATGGATTTACTTCAAATTTTCCATACAATTCAATTTTTTGATGAACTGGTGCAGAAGCTATTGAGAATTGGTTTTCTAAGCGTAGTTTTTTTTTTAGAATCATTTTAAAAATTTGAAAAAAATTTCGATTTTTCATTTTTTTTGTATTTTACGTAAACTACTCAAAGAATTTGTTGGAAAATTTGTATGGAACATAATTTCGACTGCCAAAAGTATAAAAAATTTTGTAAACTAATTTTCTTAGTGCACTTTTAATTTTAGAGCATTTTAAAAATTTTTTTAAAAATTTTTATTTTTAATTTTTTTCTATTTTACGAAAACTATTTGATAGATTTGCTCCAAAATTTGTATGCAATTTATTCGCTACTGTCTGAAGAAAACAAGCTTTGGAAAACTAATTTTCTCAGTGCAGTTTTAATTTTAAAGCACTTTGAAAATTTTCAAAAAAATTTTTATTTTTCATTTATTTTCTATTTTGCGTAAACCATACTATAAATTTTCTCCAAAATTTTTATACAATTAATTCGCTATTGTCTGAAAAAAATAAGCTTTTGAAAACTAATTTTCTTAGCGTGGTTGCAATTTTAGAGAATTTTAAAGATTTAAAAAAAAATTTCGATTCTTCTTTTCTTATTTTTTTTTATTCTACGTAAAGTATTCGATAGATTTGTTCTAAAAATTGCAGGGAAATTATTTGCGACTGCCAAAAGAAGGGAAATTTTCAAAAATTGATTTTCATAGCGTAGTTTTAATTTTAGAACATTTTTAAAATTTTGAAAAAGAAATTTTGAAAAGAAAATGTTATTTATTTAACCAGTTAGATCTCAAAAATTACTCGATGGATTTGCTTCAAATTTTGTATACCATCTATGTTTTTGTATAACTAGACGGGAAGCTATTGAAAATTGGTATTCATAAAGTAGTTTTTATAATAGAGCCATAAACATGAACTGTATTTATATATAAATATGATTGCATTTTATAAAGATTAGAAATTTTGTTGTCATCATTCTTTTTATTACTACATTATATCATTTTTTCAATAGAACAAATTTTTTTGTAGTACTTGATGATTTAAAATAAATTATAAATGTTGAAAAAGCAAACAGCTAGCATATATGTTCGAAATTTATAAAGTACAATATGAGTAAATATTAATGTTAGACAATTTTTTAATATTAAAATCTTATTTAAATAAATATTAAAAAATTAATGAAACTCAAAGAACTCTATGAGAAAGCATTCCGCCAAAGCACTTGGCAGCGTTTTTTTTGGTTAAGTTAAAATTTTTAAGAGAGTCAGTAGCTGCGCGCATGCAAATGGGACATTTCACACCTACTGAGAGAGCAAAAAAATAAAAATCGCTGCAACTCTAAGGAATTATTTTTTTTTTTGTTACCAAAAATATGTAAAAAAATTTTCAAAGATCTAGATTGAAAGGATCAAGAGCTACAGGACCTTGAAATTTGCAAATTTTTAAAAATTTTTTGAAAAATCCCAAGTTTATTGTTTATTTATCTGAAAATTCTTATGTTTCAGAAAAAAATCCATAGGAACATTTCTTGCTGAAAATGAAGAGAAGAGTTAGCATGCTTTTTTACAGGCCTGAATTTTGCAGTTTTCTGATTGGTTCTTATATGTATAACATGGAAATTGAAATTATTTATTGTTGTTTACCTCTCAATAAATTGGCATTCGAGGGCTTATTTTCTTCTATTTTTTATCAACTTTAAAATGAATTTTTGATGGTGTAAGTCAGAGCCACCAATAAGGAGTTATGACAGTTTAAAATATAAATTTTCATGTATTATTTATTTTTCTTATTAAAAATGGCCTGTCGTATACTAAACATAAGCATCTGGTTTTAATACTAAAAAACTATTAAAATAAGTTTAATAATCTTATAGTAGAATGTTATTCATTAATGAGAAGCTTAATTATTAATTAAACATTACTCGTTATTATTATAATTACAATTACTTTCGAAAGGCAAGACTTTGAGTTATTGCAAGCTCAAATAATTATTTTTAAATGAAAATTTACTCATTTTAAAGAGTTGTTTCATCCATGAAAACGAATAATTAAATATTCACTATTTTATTCGGCTTAACTTTCTATAAAACGTATCTGTTGAATGGAAAATGATGATATAATTTTGGAACACACACTGCTAAGGAAAGTGGCTTCCATTACATCTAAATTCAGGAGCTGTATCATCTTCTAAATGAGCTGTTACAATTAGAGTACTGATTTTTAGATTTGCATTAATAATTTCATTAATACATGGTACACCTTGAGTAATGTTCATAAATGCTACACGAGTAAAATGGAAAGTTTTCAAGGTTATTTAAGTACCAGGTTCTCTAATACTTTGTGCAGCTAAAGCACGAACTGTAGTACCTTGTTCACTTTTTGCTTCTATATATTTATCCTTACTTGCATGAATAAATTCAACAAGTTGTGACACAGTTAAACGTACAATATACCTCTAAACTGAAGCATCTGGTTTAATACGCTGTCTAATCTTAGCAATCATAATTACAACTGTTTTTAAAAAATAGGCTTATTCTTGCTCAAATTTTTTACTTACACAAAAATATTTCTCTGACATCAAAAGTTCAGAGGTTACTTTTATAACACCAGGGCCATCTAATGGATTTTCAATTTTGTACGCTGATATAGATTTAATATCATCAAGAACTCTTTTATAATCAACAAGACAGTCTTTGCCTTCCGTGTACGTTGGGTCCATAGAATCTACACTATAAAGAATTTGAACAATATCACCAACAAAATTTTTAGTTGTCATATCATAATGTAAACAAAGATCTTCTAAACTCTTACCAATTTTCTTTGCAGGTATCCAGTTATATCAGCAATTTTAACACACGATTACCATTATTAGCTTGTTGTCCTACACAAGCAATCATTTGTAAAATACTAATAAAACTTGGATCTTGATAATGCCATAACTAAGAGATTATTACTAGAATTTCAAACAGACTTTTACCAGCATGGTCACGAATAACTGAAAGTTTTTTCAAAATCATTATTTTAATACTTTCTTGTTCGAAACAACCATGTTGACAAGGAAATCGACCACTTTCCATTTTATCAATATACTTACTAATCGAGTATCACACCACCGGATCACGGATTTTTCTCAAACTTCAGGATTAGTTTTCAGATGATAATATATGGAAATAGCTAAAGTTATAGTCGCAAACACTTAATATTTTTCTAGTTACAGGCAATTAAAGAAAATCACTAAAAAAGTTATTAGATTTTTAAACGCAAATAGCTCTTTAGCATTAATAGCTAGAAGCTTGAAACCTTTTTTAAATTAAAGCTGAGCTCAAATCCTTTCGAAACAGTGGTTACAGCATATCAAAATTATTATTTTTTCCCAAAGTTAGAGCGTAATAAGAATCGGACCTGAATTTTCTTTTTAAAACATTAATAATAAAAGCTGAAATGAGGTCCAATCTTTATTACGCTCTTACTTTGGGAAAAAATAATATTTTGATGTGCTGTAACTACTTTTTTGAAAGGATTCAAGCTTAGCCTTCATTTAAAAAAAGTTTCAAGCTTCTAGCCATTAATGCTAAAGAACTATATGCACTTAAAAATCTAGTAAGTTTTTTAGTTATTTTTTTTAATTGCCTGTAACTAGGGAAATATCGAGTGTTTGTGACTATAACTTTAGCTTTTTTATATTTTGTCATCTGAAAACTTATTCCGAAGTTTGAGCAAAATCTGTGATCCGGAGGTGTGACACTCTCCTAGTTAGTACACATTACATAGCCATTGTTAAGTTATTCTTGTTTTGCTTCTAATCAACTGTGTCAAGAAAATGTCATTTATTTCCAAAATCAAGTTAAATTTTCTTCTATTTTTTTCTGTTTAAGGTCACCAGCAACTACAATTTTTACAATAATATTTTTCATAAAATTGTGGAGTTTTTATTAGTGAACAGTAACGTCATAGAGCAAACAGTAACGATTGTCTCTTTTTATGTAAACAATATCCAGTACTTGTTTATCAAAATATTAATAATATCTTGCTGATTTATTTTTATATACTTGAGACTATTAGCAAGTAAGAACATAACCTTGGTAAAGCAACACGTATGAATTTTTAAGTAAAAAATTAAGTCAATCATTTACTGAATAACATTACTTTCCTGTGGGCATAAATTGAAAGTCTATCCTCCTCATTATGTCTTTGCCCATGTCATGATAAAAACTCATTCTATCCTTGACTCTTGAGATTCAGACACTACAATAAATTCCAGTCATTGTCAAAAACTATACGCATAGAGTTTTAGTAAGAAGAAGTCCAAGTATTTTAAAACTAATTTTTGCTGAATAAATCCATTTGATTTTTTAATTATAAAAGCAAATTCTTTTAAAACATTCCTCTTCAATTTCTCCTCTTATTCTAATAAAAGCAGAAAGAAAACTTAGACTATGATTAATATTACTTATTAAGAAGAAATAATACTGAGCAGCTTTAAGCATTTTTAGATCAAGTCAAAATCTAAACTGAAAAAAAGATTGCTACAGCTATTATTTACTCAAAATACTTCATAGATGTTCTTACTAGTATAAAATTGTTCAGTTATAAATCTTAAAATTAAATGTACTTAGCACTAATACATACATTCGCAACCACTGAAATGGCACCATTTTAAACATATGAATATTTGTGTTATCATATCATCATAGCCACATTGACACTGTGTATTCGTTTCTGCTATAACCTATGCACAAACAAATTTAAATTTGCAGATGGATGCTTGTAGAAGCATACTTCCTTGGTTAGACTGAGAGACCAAGGTTAAGGAGACATATATCCATATAAAAAAAGTAATCTCTCTCTAAGATATGTTTTAAATTAGAATAATATTTACTTCTTTGCTTATTATTCAATATATTTAGTGTTTTCTTATTAGTTGAAGATTTGTCATTATCATTTTGTTGCCTATCTAAATTTTTGACATTATGCATACCAACATTATCTAAATTTTTGTTTACATCATTGGTTACTATTACATTTTCTTTTGAACAAGAAGATTGATTATTTAGTTTTCTAATATCACCAAAACTGGTAACTCCTTTTGAATTTCTGTGCAGTTAAAAATATGATTATTGCTTTCATCACTTTCGGAGCTAACATAATATAAATTGTCAGACTTGTTAACTATTGTATTCAGAGATTTTTTAGTATCTAGACTCTATGAAGGTAGAGAATAAGCCTATTTTTTAAAAACAGTTGTAATTATGATTGCTAAGATTAGACAGCGTATTAAACCAGATGCTTCAGTTTAGAGGTATATTGTACGTTTAACTGTGTCACAACTTGTTGAATTTATTCATGCAAGTAAGGATGAATACATGGAAGCAAAAAGTGAACAAGGTACTGCAGTTCGTGCTTTAGCTGCACAAAGTATTGGAGAACCTGGTACTTAAATAACCTTAAAAACTTTCCATTTCACTCGTGTAGCATCTATGAACATTACTCAAGGTGTACCACGTATTAATGAAATTATTAACGCAAATGTAAGAATCAGTACTCTAATTGTAACAGCTTATTTAGAAGATGATACAGCTCCTGAATTTAGATGTAATGGAAGCCACTTTCCTTAGCAGTGTGTGTTCCAAAATTATATCATCATTTTCCATTCAACAGATACGTTTTATAGAAAGTTAGGCCGAATAAAATAGTGAATATTTAATTATTCGTTTTCATGGATGAAACAACTCTTTAAAATGAGTAAATTTTCATTTAAAAATAATTATTTGAGCTTGCAATAACTCAAAGTCTTGCCTTTCGAAAGTAATTGTAATTATAATAATAACGAGTAATGTTTAATTAATAATTAAGCTTCTCATTAATGAATAACATTCTACTATAAGATTATTAAACTTATTTTTATAGTTTTTTAGTATTAAAACCAGATGCTTATGTTTAGTATACGACAGGCCATTTTTAATAAGAAAAATAAATAATACATGAAAATTTATATTTTAAACTGTCATAACTCCTTATTGGTGGCTCTGACTTACACCATCAAAAATTCATTTTAAAGTTGATAAAAAATAGAAGAAAATAAGCCCTCGAATGCCAATTTATTGAGAGGTAAACAACAATAAATAATTTCAATTTCCATGTTATACATATAAGAACCAATCAGAAAACTGCAAAATTCAGGCCTGTAAAAAAGCATGCTAACTCTTCTCTTCATTTTCAGCAAGAAATGTTCCTATGGATTTTTTTCTGAAACATAAGAATTTTCAGATAAATAAACAATAAACTTGGGATTTTTCAAAAAATTTTTAAAAATTTGCAAATTTCAAGGTCCTGTAGCTCTTGATCCTTTCAATCTAGATCTTTGAAAATTTTTTTACATATTTTTGGTAACAAAAAAAAAAATAATTCCTTAGAGTTGCAGCGATTTTTATATTTTTGCTCTCTCAGTTGTTGTAAAATGTCCCACATCTATATTCAAGTTGTTTGGCTACTTACTATTTATTACTACTAATCATATTTTTTCTATATTTCTTTCTTCCTCAATAGTAATTCTATTTACTTATTAAGGAGCTTTTATTTATTAAGGAGCTTTTACTCTCTTACTTTCGTGTTTTCTGTCGAACTTCATAAACTATGCCGCCATTAACACACTGCAGTTTCTGTTTAATAGGTTTTTCTCACACATCCAAGCCTAAGGTTCGTGGTAGCTGTGATGAGACTTTTCATAGCTCCTGCACTTCATTCACAGCTGTTAGAGACCAGGATGATAAATCTATATGGGTGTGCTCCTCATGTTTGGCGGCTGCAAATCCTGATTGTTTTCGGCAGCGAACTGGCTCGCTCTCCTCTACGCTTAAGGCAACACTTTCGCCAGCTATATCAAGAACACCATCACCATCACCACCTATGCCGATAAACGATATTCTGTCTTCAATTTTGGAGAAAATGAATAAGCTAGATAAGCTGGATTCTATGGATGACTTCTATTGGATCTCAGCTCACTGCTCTTGATGGTAGGTTCTCAGCGCTTGAGTTACGTGTAGACACCATTAATGCAACATTCAAGGAGCGTTTCAGCAATAATGAGGCTGGGCTGAAGCGGGTCCGTAGTGAGGAGCTGAGGATGAAGGTGGATAACTTGCTTGCCGCATCTTCTGACGTGTCTTCAGCTAAGCCTTTATCTGTTAAGCTTCAGGAGTTAGATAAAGCCAACAGGTCTTTGTCACGACAATGTGAGGCCTTGGCTGCACAACAAGTGCGTATTGAGAGATCCTCAGACCTAGTAATTGGAGGATTTGTGCCTGAAGAATTAAAGTTATTTATTACTACACTTGACTCAGGGTTCTCTCTTGTTAATATAACATCAGTTCGACCTCTCAAACGCTCTTTGGCTGCAAACAGATCTGTTGCCGCTATTTCACCTACAGATGCTGAGGCATCAGTGTCTGCCTCCTTAACTACTACATCTCTTCAGCAGCGGGATCGTCCGTCTACTGTACCCTTGCTTGTCACTATGAAGAGTACCTCATTGGCTCGTGCTGTTATTGGTGCTAAAGTTAAATTTGGACAACTGGTTTCTTCTAAAATAAACGATCATCTGCCGCCCGATATCAAGACTGTTGAGTCTCTAACACCATCTGTGATCAACATTAACGAGTACTTGCCTGCTTCGTTACATTAGTTGAAGCTGCGTGTCTTACAAAAGGCCAAGGATAAAAAGTATGACTTCATTACATTCGTACGAAATGGCGTGATATACGCAAGAAGGAGGAAGGATAATGTGCCTGTACGCATTGCTACCGATGCTGACCTTGAATCTTTTTTAGCAAGAATAACATCCTCCGACAACAAGAAGACAGATTGATTAGCGATACTATGGTAAGTCCATACTCTTCTTCCTTCCTGACTAACTCTCTATTATCTACTAACAATTCTGTTTCATCTGTCATTACAAAACACTTCACCACTGATAACGATCTTAGGGTTTGTCATTTTAATGCTAGCTCTATTCGTGCCCATATTAAAATGGTAAGACTATTCTTGGCTTCTCGCTCCTATTTTCATATAATAGCTGTGACAGAGATAAAACTGGGTCAGATTGTCTGTGACTCTCTGATTGCTTTGGATGACTACGTGCTCTTCAGACAAGATCGTAATACTAGAGGTGATAGTGTTGCTCTATATGTTCATTGCTCTTTAGATTCCATAGACCTGTGTTCTTCAAATGGTAGCTGGTGTGGCAAGCCAGTTTTACCTGAATATCTCTTTTGTGAGGTTAAATCTCCTGATGTGGTTTCTCCTATTATTGTTGGCGTAGTCTACAGGCCACCTCATGCACCATTTCTAGCTGGAACTGATTTTATATCAGATTTGACATCTCATATGCACGATTATAGTACAAAAATCATCTTAGGCGATTTCAATACTAACCTTTCGGTTGATTCTGACGACTCTGTGTTTTTGAAGGGTCTAATTAGGGAAAATGCACTCTTCTCTGTGCCTTACGGTGCAACCCATACTGCCACATCTGATACTTGGCTTGATTTATGCCTCGTAGATGCAAATGATTCCTTGCTTGACTATTGGACGACCAATGTACCATTTATAGATGGGCATGATCTTATTGCAGCCGCTGTTAAGCCCCCTCTCTCTAAGCCTGTACTTAATGATTTCCCTTATCGAGACTATAAGGACGTTGATGATGCCAGATTGCTCGACTATTTTAGCTCACTGAATTGCTCTATCTGTGGCGGTGATTCCTCTCTTGAGACTCGACTTGATTGCCTTTATGGCTATGAATGAAGCAATTGCCCTATTTGTGCCTATCAAAAAGGTTCGACAGGGTGTAAAACGTCGTCCATGGATTACTGCAGAGCATCATGGCTTGGTTCACGAGAGAGATAGGCTTTATAGGCGCTACAAACGCTCACGACTTCACTTCGACTCACTCAGCTATAGAGCTGCACGTGATCGTGCCCATGAGAGCATTGAGTCTTCCAAACTCCTTTATTATCATGATAGACTCTCTGGGCTCACTGATTCTAAATAAATCTGGAAGGAGCTGAGGAATCTCGGTATTTGCTCTAGTGCTAATACTTCTCGTCACTCCTTTTCTGTGGACGAACTTAATAGTTACTTTTCCAGTGTAGCATCTGATCAATCGGTCACATCAATCTCTGATTATTTGAACTCTTTAACTGAAGATGAACCATATAAACCGATGTTTAAGTTTTCTGAGGTATCTTTGTTTCAGGTTGGTCTAGCTATGCGCAGTTTCTCTTCGCAGGCTAGAGGTCCGGATGACATTCCTCAATCATTTATAAATTCCGCGTTCCCTGTAATTGAACAATTCTTACGTCAAATCTTCAATGATTCACTAAGGGAGGGTCTTTATCCAACACGTTGGAAGGTGTCTCTAGTTAAGACTATCAATAAGATTTCTCCTCCACAATCAATGAGTGATATTCGCCCTATTTCTCTATTGTCATTTTCATTAAAGGTACTTGAGCGTCTTGTTCATCAGCAATTGTATGAATACTTGGCTACTAGATAGCTGTTGGATCCGCAGCAGGCTGGTTTTAGGACTGGGCATAGTACTCAGACAGCCTTGTTGAGGTTAACAGATGATATCAGGCTTAATATGGATAGACGCTATGTCACCATGCTCTTACTATTTGATTTCAGTAAGGCATTTGATACTGTGAGCCATGCTATTCTTCTTAAAAAAATGTCTTCACTTGATGTCTCTATCACAGTTATCAGATGGTTTGCCTCTCATCTCTCAGGTCGACGACAGGCTGTTATTAATGAGGATGGTAAAACGTCTAATTATCTTAAAAGTTCCTTTAGGATCTGTATTGGGGCCGTTATCTTCAATTTATATAAATGATGTTGCTAATGATTTCGATTCTGGCATACAATACCTAATACATGCTGATGATCTGCAGGTATATGTCCATTTTCCTCTTGATAATTTGGACCTTTTCACATCCATTATAAGCGCTCCTGCTGATGTTGTTTCTAATTGGGCTACTAAAAATCACCTTGAGTTAAATTTTAGTAAGACTAAGGCCATAATTATTGGCTCTTATTATTATGTTAATATGTTGTCTTCTGTTCCAACTACTGGTGTCCCACTGAATGGTACTATTATTAAGTTTGAATCGAAGGTTCGTGACTTGGGGGTTTGTCTGTACAGTTAACTGAATTGGAAGGAGCACATTGCTCAGGTTTGTAATAAATCATTTGCATTGCTTTATAGGCTAAATTTCTTTAGAAAAAGCACTAAGGGTTGATTCCATTTCAAATTGAACAGTCAGTATACACTCAAGTCACCAATTACTGCGCTAATGGAGTATGTTATTCTACCCTAAAAATAAGGGTATACGTATTTTTTTATTTTGCTGAAATATCAAAATTGCATCAGATATGCACTTTTGAAAATTGCATACAAAAACTAAATGTTAAAACTGAAAATGTTGAGAATAACTTAAGAGGGCAATCGTTTTACCAATTTTCAATGAATGTTGGTAAACCTTATTTTGTTTTATTATGTTTCAAGCCCTCTTTAATTCAGTGCAAGAATTTTCAAAAAAGACTAAAAAATGACTAAGCTATGTGCATTTTACCAAAAAATGCACTTTTTATGCACATGCATTTTTCTCGAAAAACCCATTTTTTTTGCTGAAATTTTTTGTGCTCATAGAGGACCAAATTACCTATCTAATGGTACTTGGTTGATCCCGTACTTATTTGTTTGAAGCGAGAAAAAAAATTCACAAATTTAATTGGTGAAAAATTTTTGTATATACGTTCGGAAATTTTAAGCAATGTAGATTTAAACACTATCCTTCTTTTAGCATTACCCAGAAACAACAACGTGGACGTAGAAGGTTTCTGTTCCCTTCGGGGTGCTTTTTTAAAGTGAGTTTCCCTTGCCTCTCACTGTTGGGATGCGTCAAAAATATAATTATAAATAATTACTTTTTTTATTTTTGCACTTATTATTTTTAGTTCTAAGTGTAGCCTTACGACGTTTGACTTTTTTTTTCTTGTCTTTCACTTTAGTCAGTGCATGTATAGCTGTTTTGCCAACAAATATATGCGATTTCAATTTCCCAAGTTGTTTTAACCACATACGACTTTTTTGAATCCCATTGTATTTAGAAACTGTACTCCATTCAATATTTTTTTCTTTTCTAAATTTTTCAATCTCATTTATTGGTAATAATATGATTTTGATTGCACTGGTGTACTTTTGAACCCAATTTATAAAATCGTCAGCATTTTGTATCGATTCTTCATGAACTTTTTTTAAGTTATGTGAAGTAGCATAATGCTTTAGAAGCCCATCTATTCCATCAACGGCTCCTTTCCCATGACCAGTCGCAGAAAATAACCATTTCATTTGAAAAGAAATATGTTTGAATTCATGTAGCTGAAAACGATTTTCAAATTGGCTTGCAGCTCCTTCTGATATAATAGTGACTTTAGTAACTAAATCATTTTTCATAAGATCGATAATTTTATTTATTGCTTATAGCGCATATGCAGTATCATGCTTTTTGTCGTCACTAACGATCGCAAAGCTTTGCGTTATCTCTCCTTGGTAACAGATTGCAGTAAAAATAGAAATTTGGTTATTTACCCAATGATTTCCCTGAACCGCTTTATTATTTATTACAGACCAATTTTCTGCAAAATCAACGTGGATAATTAACTTAGTAGGATCAGCTTTACCTTCTTCTTTTTCTTTTTTTATAGCTTCACGTTGAATATTTTTTATGTATACGTGAGTACTTGCTTTTAGTGCGCAGATTGAAAATTTTTCTTTAAAAACTGATAAGCTTACTGTTTGTTTGATAAGATTACCATTATCCCACAAAGCAAACATAATTTCATCTTCACAATTTTCTTTCAGTTTTAACAATTTTAATGTGATACCCTCACTACCGGGGCAATAATTGCATTCTTGCAAGAAACACGAATCAGATGGTTCAGAACACAACATTGCGTTAGTTATTTCTGAACAAATTAAATCTAATTTAGAATTATTATCGCCTCTAAAACAAATTAAACTTGTAAGAAACAGTTCGAAATTTTCGCAATGTACACAAAGACAAGTTTCCTTCACAGGGCTTGTTAAGACGGAACTTGGTCTTAGACTATAGAATTTCGATTTTCCTATTTGTAAGTTTGGATTTTCTTGTCTTAATTAACTATATGTTTCTTTTAAGCTTCGAGTAAGAAACCGCTTAACTTTTTTAGTTTTTGTATTATTAACTTTAACAGTAACAACATCAGATTTATTTGGACTTTGTCTACTACAATTAAAACCATCATTTAAAAAATATTCCATAGCGATATTTTTTGTATTTTCATCAATAGGATGACCAGTATATGAATCTGGCTCCGAATAAACTCCTTTATTTTTCACGAGATTTCTTGATTTATTTATCACATACTCGCTTATATTCGGGAATAGTGAGCAAATTTTCATTTTGCTTAATTTTGAAGGTAGTAGAGTTAGAAGTTTTATTTTCTCCGAAACAGAAGAACATTTTTCTAAAGCCGATTTAAAATTTTCTACAAATTCGTTCCAATAGTTTTCAGTCGAACTTTTGTCCGATTCTATTGATTCAACTGAAATGCCATACGCATCTTCTAATTTACTTCCGACAGTAGCAGAAAAAGCTGAAATTAAAGATTTTTTCTTTTGAGATACGTAATTTTCTGTTAAATTTTTAGGTATTGCAGTTTTTCTTTTTAGCGGCGAGACGCATTGAGGTAAAATTGTATTAATACTCTCGTTTAATTCCTGCATTCATTTGGGTGTCTTGGGGATAAAATCATCATGTTTTCCGCTAAAAAGTTCAGTGATTTCATTTTCAGATGTAGATTCAAGATCACTTAAAATCATTTTTGATATGCGTTTATGGCAATTTTTGCATACATTAGTAGAGGGCAGTATCTTTAAATCTGGATAAAGCTGTGCAAAATTAATAGCCAAATCTTTCAACGGTCTAAAACGTGAATTTCTGCTTTTATAAACTACCTTCTTATGCATTTGAAAAAAATCGGGACATCGAATTCTTGTAGAAGAGTGAATTTCGGACATCGTAATTGCAGAGTTTTGTTTACTTTTTCACAAGTCCGAAAAGTACCTTTCAAAGCAGACGTAAGAATAACTAGCTTGTATATAACAATTCTAATATACTGTTTTGGTTACGCGAGGTATTTGTCCGCGAATGAGCCTCCTATTGTCTGTACATCGAAACATACATAATATAGATATACACGAATAGAATTATTATTTTCCATTTTTTAATATTTTTTTTTATATTACGAATTTTCATATATATTTATCACTATTGATGATATATACATACATACAAAGGTAAACAAATAATGAGCGAAGCATGCGACAGCGTTGGAATGAACATTGTTTAAGACTTTCGAACGTATATACAAAAATTTTTCACCAATAAAATTAGTGAATTTTTTTCCTCGCTTCAAACAAATAAGTACGGGATCAACCAAGTACCATTAGATAGGTAATTTGGTCCTCTATGAGCACAAAAAATTTCAGAAAAAAAAAAATGGGTTTTCTGAGAAAAATGCATGTGCATAAAAAGTGCATTTTTTGGTAAAATGCACATATCCTAGTCATTTTTTAGTCTTTTTTGAAATTTCTTGCACTGAATTAAAGAGGGCTTGAAACATAATAAAACAAAATAAGGTTTACCAACATTCATTGAAAATTGGTAAAACGATAGCCCTCTAAAGTTATTCTCAACATTTTCAGTTTTAACATTTAGTTTTTGTATACAATTTTCAAAAGTGCATATCTGATGCAATTTTGATATTTCAGCAAAATAAAAAAATACGTATACCCTTATTTTTAGGGTAGAATAACATACTCCATTAGCGCAGTAATTGGTGACTTACACAAATAAAAACAAATTAAATTTACGCACTGTTTTTCGGTGCGGTGTAGCAGTCGGACTCTATACCAGCGTAAAATATGAAATTTAAAGAGATATATGTGCGCATAAAATGACGTACGCTAGCACACATACAAGCGCACCTGTAATAGTATCATGTAGTATTAATGAAATTATTCCTTCTACTTAGCAGTAGGAGAGAACTGCAGTGGCGGCGGATCGGTGGAAACTAAAGTAGATCGAAGCCGAATCATTGTACGACACTCTTCGGTCATCTTTCTAATAATATGGAATAAATAAAAATGAAATTCTGCGTCAAGAGTAAAATTCTCTCCTTTTGTCTCTGCAGGACCGCAAGTTGTCGGGTATAAAATCCTGATTCCGCATCGGTAGTGAAAATGGCGAAGAGTATTTTTCTCCGTTGTATTTCAATTATAATTATTTTCGTGAAATTCCAAAGTATCTTAATTCATGTATAATTCATATTTATATATTAATAAAATAATCTGACCTACATAAAATGAATTAGTAATTTAAATTCAGTGTTGATGCCTGTTAATGAGCTATCATCATTTCTAATTATCATGTGCATTAATTTTTGTGGATATTGAAAATTTATATTTATTAAGTAACATACCGATCTAACTTCAATAAATTAAAGCTAAGAATCAATTGAAATTTCTTTATGGATAATTAAGGTGTGCGATGAGAGAATTTAATTATATGAAAATTTCAATAAACAAGTTATCAAATAAATTAATATAACCTTGCCCGTCCCCGCATGCAAAGTTCGGCCTGTCGAAAAAAAAAAAAATCTTTAATTTATTAAGAGCGCCAGACAGGCCACCGGCTTACTCGTCGGCAGCATGAATCTCGGGCTGTCTTGGCTGGGAGGTGGGCGACCTCTGGTGTCAAATTTTATTAGTTGAAGTTGGGAGAGGTATTACACACAAAAAAAAATTTAATCTCACTGGTTCAATTTACAAAGCTTGAATTACTTTATTCAACGGCAAAAACAACTATATATATCAGAAAGAAAAAAAAATAATTTTAACGTAATCTCGCTCGGTCTATAAACTTTAATTTAATCTATTTTTCTATTGAATCTGTTAAATCTACTACTCGCGCACACTCATCACCCATACATCCCGGTCAATCAAAAATTATAAATTTTCTTAATTCACTTTTATTGAAATACTAATATTAATGTTCTAATCGTAGCAATAAAAAGAATCAAATTTACAGTCTGGTCTACTTAAGCGACCTCGCTCTTCTTTCGTTCAACAATATGGCTACCAAGAGCCCGCGCACTTGTCTCTCTCTCTCTCTCTCTCACACACACACTCTAATCCCACGTGTCTACAAATTTGTTAATCACCGGTCAAAATTTCAAAAAACTAAAATTTTTGTTTTACTTTCGTGCAGAATACCAATTTAAGTT
Organism: Anastatus disparis; assembly: GCA_017163975.1. NCBI lineage: Eukaryota > Metazoa > Arthropoda > Insecta > Hymenoptera > Eupelmidae > Anastatus > Anastatus disparis. The sequence goes on from JAFFSR010000139.1 coordinate 63,314, forward strand.
AATTTAATTTAATTTAATTACCCAGTCAACGAAATCGTTAGACACGTGGTCGGATTTTCACTCCCGCACTCTCGAAATTTAATATCTCTAATAAACAAATTTTAAATTTTAATTACTATTTCTTACGTATTACAACATTCAATTTTTACTTAATTTTTACTTCCTTATTCGACACAGAATAGATGAGAAATCTAAGTTACAAAATGGCTGCTAAGGCCCGCGTCATGAATTGCGTTACGTAACACACCACGATGTCCGCCGATCTCACTTTTTCTTATTCCGGTCAATCAAGCGAATCATTTAATAAATTTTATTAAATAAATTTAAATTACAAAGAATTACCCGGTCAACGAAATCGTCGCGACCGTGGTCAAAATTTAATTTCGCTTTATCACTACAAATTAATCTTACAATCAAATTTTCTTCACACTTTTAATTACGTCTCGTTACTACTAATTTTCTAAGTTTTCTCTAATTAACGTTGTCACAATCACTTTGAATTTAAATTTTATGCCCGCACTGCATCTACACCTAGTCGGCGAGAGCCGCTAGTTTACAAAAAAAATATTAGTCGATTCGGACTACAGTCCACTCACCGTTGTAGAAATCTCGTTGACACAAGAATCTGGTCGGCGATGGCGACGATTTTGGTCACGGATGGCGGTGATGGCCTCAGGTCGTATATCTCTCTCTCTCTCTTTTACGCTCTCTGTACGAGCAACTGGTCGGCGCCGGCTGCGGAGATGAGTTGGTTGACGGTTCAGGGCAGCAAAAACCTCCTTATGGAATCTGGCTGCTCAACTGCTTCCTCGTCTATCCACTCTGCAATCTCTACACAGTTATTCCACGAAACGCACGAAGTCTTTAATTAGTACTTCAAGAAAATGAGGATTTTTCGAGGTATAGTTCCGATGCGGCACGAGGACGGTAATCGAATACCTTCTTTGATGCTCACCTCCTTCTTCTTCGGTCTATTTCTCCCTCTTCTTCATCATCTATCTCTTTTTAATTTTTAACTCCTCCAATAACAACTCATTTGTCCGAATAATTGCTTTCTATTCGTGAAATTTGCCTTCCGGTCCTCGAACGCAAGTCTGCAACCTGCGCGCCACCTTTTCTATAGCAAATTTAATCTTATTTTTTTCATTTTATTCTTCTTTTTACTCTTCTTTTTATCTACGTTCTCTTTTTATCCGTCTTTATTCATTAGAGAGAGAGAGAATCATTACAGGCATGGCTATCTATATATATATATATATATATACCTATATACATGTATATATATATATATATATATACGTATGCGTATATACAGGCTACTCAGTGCAGCTGTACTTAAGCAAGAGCAAGAGTACTCTCCCTTCTCCATGCTCTCTCGGTCTCTTTTCATCATCTAGCTTCTCCCTCTTTCTTCACTGCGCGAGAAAGAGGCGCGCCATCACTCTTAATTCGCTCCCATCGAATATAAATCTTTCCATCTCTTTCTTTCTTCTCTCTTGTGTTCCCTCTCTTTCTACATCTTCTTCGTCGTGCGCCACTCCTAGCGCACGCGCGGTCGTTGGTATGTAGTGGTAATAAAGATTCCCTACCTACGGTCTGCGTAAGCAGCACTAGCGCTCACACACATGGGCTTTGAGTGTGTAAGTAATGGCTGCCGCGCGCGTCTGCTAGTCGTGCTCCTCGTGTACCGGTAAACAAAAAAAAAAGTTCGTTCGATTAATTATTTATTCTTACTCAATAAATTACGCCCGGGTCGGTGAGTAAGCCGGTGGTGTGTTGTAGTGCCCCTGGTGATTTACAAATTAATAATTGTTGTGACGTATCGTGGAAACGTGTAGGTGAGTTATACAACGTACAAAAAATTTTTAATTAACAAAAAATTTTTGTTGGGACGTACCACGTCACAAACACTCCCCCCCTAAGCTAGACATTCTCCAGAGTGGACTGCTTACAAATAATTATGCACGTAGCACCGCACACCAACGACTCTCGCCACCGAGCCGCTCGCATTATATATGTTATCTATTAATTGCTTATAACTAATACACATTTAATATCACCATTATTATTCCCAGAAATTACACATTCCCATAATTCACTCATGCTTTATATATTTTGTATTCAGTTAACGCGTTTAATTAGGTTAGGTTATGTTGGGTTTCGCTAGGTTAGGTTTGGTTAGATTAGGTTAATTTGAGTTAGGTTAGGTTAGGTTAGGTTAGGGAGGTTTTGAATTTAACTACGGGCAACACAGTTATTATTAACAGAATTAAAATCTCGCGGGTTAGAATCAGATAACAACACAATAATAACTTTCAACTTGGATATCAACTCACTATCAAAAAAAATTATTAGTGCCTAGTCAGTCTACTCCTCCATTATTCCCTGGTCAATCTCCTCTATCTTTCCCCCGGTCAGTTTCTCCTCTTCTTCTTCCTTGGTCCAATTCCTCTCTAGTGCTCCTCATTCTTCCTCCTCAGGGCTCGTTGCTCCCGGATTATCCTTTGGATAATCTTAATCCGGGTAGCAACCGTAAGTCCTCTCAAGGTGTCGACTAGACGCAACATCCGGTCCACTAAACCCTCCTCGAGCACATCCTGCAGGATCTCGTCCCTCGTCATGGCTGGGAGATCAGAGAGAGCCTCGGCGAGCTGACACATCTGCTCGATCGGCTCTGCAGGTTTTGGTTCCGGTGGCGCTGATGTCCTGGCTTCTGATGTTGCGCCTTTGGGTCGACGGAGTGGGGGCACGGGTCCTGGAGTTGTCTGGGCCATTAATGGAGGTGGTGATGTGTAGGTGGGCCTTGTTGCTGTGCTGGTGGTGGTAGCCGTTTGTTGGGTTTTGGTCGTGACTGGTCTAGCAGCTAGCGACCGTGGAGCGACAGGGAGGGCGGTGCCTGGTGGAAGGCATTGAGGTCCTGGTACCCCGCCACGTTGATGGTAATAATACATCCGGGCCACGGCTTCCTCTCCATAGGAAGTGATGAGATGTCTCCGGTGCGGCTCGCTACAACGTGGACAATCTGCCAAATCCACCTCTCGACGACCGCAGTTAGCACAGTAAACGTGACGTCGAGATTGGGGGCAGTCCTTGGAGCGGTGTCCACGTTGCCAACAATTGAAGCAGGCACCGGGAGGGGGATCTATCCTTCCTTGGGTGGGGATCCGCAAAACATCGTTAAACATGGCCCCGGATGTCTTTATTGGGTACTTGGGTCCAGGAGCCTCTCTGACCCATTTCCCTGCCGCATCCTTTCCGATTGGACCTGGTGGTGGTGTGGATGACCTGGAGTGTGCTGGAGATTGGGCGGGCTCATAGTCGTCCAATTACAGCTACCGGGGCCCCTTTGCCTTCTTCTTTGGTGGTGGGGGGTCTGCCCGTGCTGGGCGATCATGGGCTCCTCGTGCATCCAGCCCTCCGATCCTCAATTCTTCTTCTCCTTCTTCTATCCCGAGACCCCATGCGAGTGGTTCCCATGCCGACCCTCTACTCACGGGCAATCCTAGCCGTGGATTAATGGGAGTCACTGCGCTGGTGGGTCTAGGCTCCACTGGTCGACGATCGCCGACCCAGGGGTCTGATATAGAAGTAGTTAGTAGGAGTTGGTTGAGCTCCTCATCTTCTTCCACCTGGTCTGCCCATGACTTATTGGCCTCTGCTCCTTTCTCCTCTTCCCATCTTTGAAACATCTTCTTTCTTTCTTCCTCCATTTCGCTCTCCATTATAATTGTCCTTCTTTCTTCTTCTTGCTTTCTTCTTCGCTCTATTATTGCTCTTTCCATATCTAACCTTTCTTTTAACCTATCCTCCCCCTCTTTTCGTTCTTTCTCTATTTTATCCACCTGCGCCCTAGCCCATTCAGCCTCCTTTCGTTCTAATTCTTCTTTCTTTCTCCTTTCTTCCAATCTCTGTTCCTCTTCTGCTTGTTTTCTTCTTTGCCTTCTCTCTAACCTTTCTTCTTCCAATCTCATTCTTTCTACCAGGGTCATCGCCGGCGAGGGTTGAGGTGCTCCCTCCCTCGCTCCTCTTTCTTCTTCTTCTTCTCCTATTATAGGAGTACTGGGGTTTGGGGTGCTCAAATCCTTTGTCACACTCTCCCAGTACTCTCTATTCTCCTCGTCTCGTTGGCTCTCCGCTTCAGCTGCGATAGTTAGCTCCTCCATGGTGTGGGAGGGCTCACTATCGAGCAATAGCTGGCGGGGTCGGTCTTCTACCGACTCTACCTCTTCCAGTGCACGAGGAGGCGAGATGGAAGGTAGCTCACCCATAATATTGCGCACCATGCGGTGAGCTACACGATTAATATCGCGGCGTGGACCTGCAGCACGTCTCATTGTGGATATCTGTAAATAAGAAAATAAATCTATCACGGGTCAGTATTAATTAGTTAGGTTTAGGGTTTCATGTCAGGTTTATTTCTAGAGGGTATATATCTTTTGAGTTCCGAAACGTGTACCTTCGCATTGCGCTTACCGCCCTCTGTTTCGACCACGTATACTAACGGTGATTTGACTTCTAAAATCTTAAACGGACCGTCGTATTTCGGTGCGAGTTTCGCGGAGAATCGGTTAGCTGCGTTCGAAAGCGGGTGAGAACGTCGCATGACTATATCCCCTACATTAAACCTAATATCCTTCCTACCTTTATTGTATTCTCTTGCTTGTTTTTCTTTCGCTTTTTCGATGTGTTTTATTACTAAATCTCTTAGTGCATCTAACCGTTTTACTCTATCTACCCAGTCTTCAGGATTTATTCTAATTATTGGTCTAGTTTGTTCCACTTCTCTTCGTAAGCTTTTTACCGGACTGGGATGTCTACCATAATTCAAGAACGCTGGAGAGGTCTTAAGTGTCGACTGCGTCGCTGTGTTCACTGCATGTCTAAATTCATGAAGATGCTGGTCCCAAGTCCTATGATCTTCTTTTACAAAGGTTGCTATCATGGTCTTCAAGGTCCTATTCGCACGTTTAACTGGGTTAGCCTGCGGGTGATATGGCGGTGTCGTAACTCTAGATACTCCGTATTCTTGTAGCACTTGGTCTAGGTGTTTGTTATCAAACTCCTTTCCGTTATCCGTTAGCAAGTACTTAGGAGTCTCCCACCTGAATAAAATCAGCTCTTCGAAAGCTTTAGCCACTGCTTTTCCATCAGCTGTTCTTAGTGGTTTCAACTCGATCCATTTGGTGAAAAGGTCCTGGAAGACTAGTAAGTATTTATTTTGGCCTTTACTCGGAGGAAATTCCATCATGTCAGCTGATACTACTAGCCATGGTCTCTCAACGACACGGTTTCCCATTAATCCTTGAGGTCCAGTTTGCTTGGTCTTATATCGTTGACAGTCATCACACTCCTTCACAAATAAAGTGGTGTCATAGTATACTCCTGGCCAATAATACTCTCTGATAACCTTATCATAGGTCTTTTCTAGTCCTAGATGCCCTGAGGAAGGATGACAATGAGCATCTTGCAGTATCCTTTCTCGGTGTTCTGCTGGTACTACGAGTCGCCATCCTTCTTCTCCATGGGTCACTGGGTCGAGTAATGGTTCTTTCCTAAATCTATATAGCAATCCATCTTCTAGTTTCCATCCAGGGTATTTATAAGGGTTGGTCTCTATCTCTTTGATCCTCTCGTTGTATTTTTCGTCTTTGATCTCTTCGAAAGCGCACACATGTTTATCTTCATCTTGACCTTCGTACATTCTCGAAAGGGCATCAGGTACGTGATGTAATGCTCCACGTCGGTGTACGATCTCAAATGACCATTGTTGCATTTTTAATGCCCATCTTGCTAGTCGTCCTGTTGGGTCTTTTAGCTTCTGTAGCCATTTCAACGCACTATGGTCTGTGATAATCTTGAAGGTATAACCTTCAAGATAAGGTCTAAGTTTCTCGATTGCCCAGATTACTGCTAATAACTCCTTCTCTGTGGTAGTATAGTTCCTTTCTGCGGCTGTCAGTACTCTGCTCACATAAACAATTGGATGCTCACCGTCTTCGTGTTCTTGGATCAATACTGCTCCTATTGCAAAGTCGCTGGCATCACATTGTACAGTGAATGGTTTATTAAAGTCAGGTCTGGCGAGTACAGGAGCAGTTGTTAAGGCTCTTTTCAGGTCTTCGAACGCCCTCTGTTGCTCGTCTTCCCAACTCCATTCTCTGCTTTTCCTTAACAGCTTCACTAGTGGAACTTTCTTTTCTGAATCATGTTCAATAAATCTGGAGTACCATCCTACCATCCCAAGAAATCGTCGCAGTTGTTTCACAGTACGAGGTGCTGGATAGTTGACGACTGGTGCTACCTTGTCTGGATCCGGTCTTAGCCCTTCACTGTCTAATATGAATCCAAGGTAGGTGATCTGTGAGCAGCAAATCTCACACTTTTTCTTGTTCACAGTCAATCCAGCGTCTACCAGTCTCACTAGTACCTTTTCTAGCCATTTTATATGATCATCGAAGTTCTCAGTAGCAATTATAATATCGTCGAGGTAACCAAACACGTTAGGTTCACATTCAGGTCCAAAGAGGGCGTCGATGAGCCTTTGGAAGGTCATTGGTGCGTTGGTCAATCCAAAGGGCATTTTCTTGAATTGCCAGAGACCTGAGCCAGGTACTGAGAAAGCAGTATACTTTCTACTATTCTCCTCCATGGGGATTTGGAAGTATGCTTGCTTCAGGTCAATTTTGGTGAGGTATCTGGCCTTTCTTAGCTTATCTAGGATTGAGTCCATACTAGATATGGGATATGCGTCCTTCCTAGTGACCTTATTCAATTCCCTATAGTCAACACAGAATCGGTAATCCCCATCAGGTTTCCTAAGTATCACTGGTGGACTGCTCCATTCACTTGCTGACCTTTCAATTATGTTGTTTCGCAACATCGTCTCTATTTCTCGGTGAGCGATCTGCAACATTATCGGCGACATCCTCCTAGGTCTCTGTTTTATCGGTGCTGCTCCCATTACGTCTATGTGATGCTCCGACAAGTCAGTGGTACCTGGTATATCTGTTGGTTGAGGTATGATCTTATTCACTAGATTTTCGATTCTTACTCTTTGCTCATCATCTAATTCTACAATTCCAGCACATTCTCCGAAAACAAGGGTTTGGGTATGGTCTCCGTTATTGAATTCTCTCCATTCACCATCTCTCATTCTCCATACATTTTCACTAAACTTCGTTTCTATTTCCCAGAGTCGACAGAAATCTATTCCTAGAATGACATCATGGTCTAAGGCAGAAATAGCTTTCATTTCTAGTCGTCTCACACATCCATCTACTTCCAAGTCTACGGGTAATTTTCCGATTAATCGAGCAGATCCTCCTATGACGCTTCTGATCACTGTGCGGGCTAAAATTAATCTATCTTGGAATCTCTGGGCTACTCTAGGTCCTATCAACGACACCATTGCTCCAGTGTCGAATAAGGCCTGGTATTGTCTCCCTCCGAGCACTACATCCAGGAAATTCCGATTTTCATTACACATGCCTGCTATAGCATCGTTATCGTCTTCAGGTTCAGGTCTGATTTCGGTCGTCGCAGGCGGATATTTCTCCCCCCCTCGACTAGACTTACTCTCTTCTGCACGAACCTTGGCCCTTGATATAGATGGGTGTTTTTCTTCTTCTTCATCTAATATACTTAATACTTTGTTTAACTCTGCTAGTTTTCTAAATCCATCTGTCTCTTCGTTATCAGACTCTTCACTCAGTTGTAATGTTTCTTGCTCTAATAATGCTAATTTCTTCTTTCTCTCTTGCAAGTGCTCCATGGTCCTCAGAATCCCTTCTCTAGAGTATTTCTCTGCAAACTCGAGTGGGGAGAGTATCTTCATGGGCTCTTGTATTTCGCTTGTTTGGGGTATTTTCTCTTCGGTAAGGGTCTCTATCTTTACGTTTGGGTTTAGGTACTCTTTCCGCTGTTCTTGATCTAATTGTTCCCAGTCGGTGGCCAAGTCGGAGGCATTAAAGGGTTTTGCATCAGAGGGGGGGGTTGAGCTGGGTTCTGCCCCCCCGCTGCTCCGTTTCCCGGTGATTGTTGCTGGTTCGCTGTCCTTTGTTGATCAGGTCTTTGTGCCTGACTGACTTGGTTTGGGGTCCAATTCGCATTTCTTGATGTGTAATTTTGATTAGGTCTATTCGCTGGGGTCGACTGGGTGGGGCAGATACTCATCGAATGACCCATACCTCCACAGGAGCGACAGATTCTTCGTGGACAATCCTTTGCTCTATGCCCAACAGTCTGGCATGTATAGCACGCGGAGTACTGCGGTTGGCCTCTGGCTGCTCCATTGGCTCCACTAGCTATGTTTGCTGGCTGTTGATATCGCCTGCTTACATCATATTGTGGTCCAGCTGGTGTACTCCACCAGTTAACCGGCGGTATTACATTTTGCGGCCATACTGTCATAGGAATCTGCCCAGGTGTCACTGCAGATGTACTCTGTGTCGCTGCGGTCGGGGTCTTTGGTGGGGTTTTCACGTTAGTTTGGGCCTGATTGACTTCTTGTACTCCGGCAATCTTAGGTTCTTGTTGTTTATTACTTTTCTTGCGTCGTCGCCGTTGTTTTCGCTGGGTTGGTCTAGGAGTTTCTTCTGGTTCGCTTTTACTTGTGTTGTCAGTCTCTTCGAATTCTTCTGCATTCGCTATTCGGGGTCTATCTGTCCTCTCAGGCGTTTCAAACGCTGCGCCTTGAATTAACATCTTCTCGCGTGGTGGTGGGGGTTGATATCGATTATCGAGGTCCTTCTGTCTTTCCCAACGTCGACCTAACTTCCGGAGCTCTTCGTACGTTTCTACTCGTCTACCTGCCATAAATTTGCGGTATTCTGGTAGCAAATTTCGATACGCCGTGTCTACCTGGGTTCTCATCGACGGTGGGTTTTTAAAGTATCCCACGATGCATCTGAAGCAAGATATGAAGTGAGCTATGCTCTCTCCCTTCGCCTGAGTTCGCCTTTTCAGCTCGTCAAGAAGGTCGACTCGCTTGACATCGCCAACGTATTGATGTCTGAAGGTCCGTTTGAAGCTCTTCCAATCGTGTACTTCTAATTCCGCGGTCCTATACCAGACGCTTGCTGCGCCGGTAAACACGCAGGGTATAGACCTTAGAAGATCTTCATCTGGAATCCCAGTGTTTCTCCGGCAATTGTTCAGCCTGGCAAGAAACTCTTCCGGTCCTTCTCTGTCATCTCCGCTGAAGGAAATCTTCCAATTCTTCAGGGTTTTGTTGACAGCGTTGTCTCGGTCGGTCATATCCACCGGGTTGCTTCAAGGTCTTCGATAATCCTCATCACTACTGTAATCTTCTGTGTCGCTGGAACTATCTGAATAGTCACTGTAATCATCATCTCGTCGATTTCTTCTGTGACCTCTGGGCACTCTATCTCTTCTATTTCGTCTGTTTTCTCTATCTCTTCTATCTCGTCTATCCCTTCGATCTCCGCTATCTCTTCGGTCTCTTCTTTCGTTTCGCTCGTTATTGTCTCGTAAACTTTCCCTTGGTGCATCTCGTCGTCGATCATGGTTGTCTCTCAACTGGTTAACTCCATGGTCTCTTGCGCCTCTGCAACCTCTATTGCCACTGTTGCCACATCTTGGCGTTTCCCTGGTCATGCCAGCAGTGGTTCGCTGATATTGGTCTCTGCCAGCATCCATGCGTATATCTGCCTGGTGGTTCAGTGCCTCATCTTGAGTTTCACGGCGGACCCTTTGTCCAGGGATTTCCAAGTTTGACTGGTTGAAGAAGGTAGCATAGGCATCTTCAATCTCTTCCTCATCGAGCTCTTCTTCTTCTGGTATACAGAGGTCCTCCATGGCTATCAATTCGTCAATAGGAACTTCGCCGGGGGTCTGTGATACTACTGGTGGTTGTTGGCTTCGTATAGCTGGGGTAGTTGATGGCGTCTCCGGTCTCCAAGTATTTGTGGTGTTTACTGTCCATCGTGGGATCTGTGTATTCCTGGAATTCCATCCTACTGAGCCTAAGATGGACGTCACGTCATGGAAGTAACCTAGAGGTGCATGGTTGGACATAGCGATATACCGGGCGGCCACTCCAGTCGCTGACATGGCGGTTCTCGCACTGGCTACCGTTTGTAACGAAGCACTATTAAAAGTACCGGCCATGGTGGTAGTAGGAGTCGTGGAAGTGGTGGTCGTTACTACGGCCATACAAGCGGTCGTTTGTACTACACGGGTCCTCGCCGGTGGTGCATTCGATCCTGCTGTCGAAGCTGGGGTTGCTTCTAACCCATTTCCACTTTGGTCGGTCCACCTGGTTCCTCGCCTGTCGAACTGAGCCCCCTGATTAGCTTCTGGGTCATCTTCATCTTCTGACGGCGCCATTAAGAAATTCCTCGTTGTGGCTGGGATGTAGCTTTGTCTTTCATCGACCATTGGGTTCCATGGTACTCTCTTATGTGGTTCTATCTCCCGGGTGCTTGCCCTGATTAGCCTGCTTCGTAGTACTGGTAATGATCCCATGGTGCTACATGCCATACTATCCAATCTCTGTGACACTTCCCACGGGTCCATTTTCTTTATTCCTGCTACTAGAGTTGGGTGATAATGATCTAACGGGTTGGTCGTACGACGACCTCTTGTACTTTTTGTTGGTTGTGCCATTTCTGTAATCTCTTTTACCTAATCTCTATAAATTCTAACTATCTTCCTAAACCAAAGAAATTTCGCGAGTCTATCTCCCTGGAATCTTCAAACAGAGGTCACGTATTGCTAGATACACGCTTCTCGGGTTTCTACTAGTAAGGTTAAGGTTACGGTTAAGGTTACCACTGTGCTTGGGGTACGTTTATAAACTGGTACGAAATAAATATATATATGTATAGGTAGTATAAATTACGATAGTAATACAGGAAATAAAAAGGTTTTAGGTTTAGTATATTTTTTTTCTTGATATTCTTATTTCTTTTATACTTTTACTCTTCTTTAATTTTTATCTTCGCTGATTTGTTACTTTGTGCAATAAACCTTCTTATTCTCGATTTTTTTTTTCTTGATTTATTATAAAATTTCTGTTTAATAATTTAATTCTCTTCTTACGGAATTTTCTCTTCTTTTATTTTTATGACTTTAATTCTTCTTTATCTTCTGGTCAATATCGAGAAATATGTGTGAGTGAGGAAATAGATAAATAAATATATGTATATAAATGTTTATAAATTATTATTATATAAATATATGCGGGAGATTTATTGGGCCAGCTTCCTATAGCACAGTGGTCTAAAGCAAAGGTGGGGGTCAGGTGATATTTTTGGTGCACTAATAATTTATTTAATTATGCTAATGCAAAGAATTTAATTTTACTGAATTTGAAATACAAGAAACTCTTACTTTAATTTATTTCTCTGTTATCTTTTACTTTACCACAATAAAAATTCTTTACCAACTTATCAAAAGAAAAAAAAAAAGTTTTTAATTACTAATTTGAATAAATCCCCAAAATTTACAATAACTCTTACGTTAATAATTTATTGTTCGTAGTTGGGTGTGAGAGGGGGTAATGTGGAAAGGGGAAAATGATATATAATATATATGTAAATTAGATATATATATAAATGTGTAAAATTATATATAGAAATTTTTTTAATTATGTAATTGACGCAATTTCTGGGGATCCTATTACACTAACACGCTCGCTTTAATTTCTTAAGTGATTGTGACACTCCGCTCCTAACCAACGAAAAAGGAGGTTACTCTGATCTACTTATACAAAAAAATTTTTACACGTCTTAGTTAATACTATGCACTAATATATTTTACTTTTCTCACGTTTTACTCCGGTCAAAAATTTTGAATTTACTTCACTCTCCTTTTTCACTTTTTCTCTCTCAACTTCTGTCTAAAAATTTCCACCAGAAATTTTTCCGAACCAAGCCCCACGTTCTGGTGCCATTTGCGATGTGAGAATTTAATTATATGAAAATTTCAATAAACAAGTTATCAAATAAATTAATATAACCTTGCCCGTCCCCGCATGCAAAGTTCGGCCTGTCGAAAAGAAAAAAAATCTTTAATTTATTAAGAGCGCCAGACAGGCCACCGGCTTACTCGTCGGCAGCATGAATCTCGGGCTGTCTTGGCTGGGAGGTGGGCGACCTCTGGTGTCAAATTTTATTAGTTGAAGTTGGGAGAGGTATTACACACAAAAAAAAAATTTAATCTCACTGGTTCAATTTACAAAGCTTGAATTACTTTATTCAACGGCAAAAACAACTATATATATCAGAAAGAAAAAAAAATAATTTTAACGTAATCTCGCTCGGTCTATAAACTTTAATTTAATCTATTTTTCTATTGAATCTGTTAAATCTACTACTCGCGCATACTCATCACCCATATATCCCGGTCAATCAAAAATTATAAATTTTCTTAATTCACTTTTATTGAAATACTAATATTAATGTTCTAATCGTAGCAATAAAAAGAATCAAATTTACAGTCTGGTCTACTTAAGCGACCTCGCTCTTCTTTCGTTCAACAATATGGCTACCAAGAGCCCGCGCACTTGTCTCTCTCTCTCTCTCTCTCACACACACACTCTAATCCCACGTGTCTACAAATTTGTTAATCACCGGTCAAAATTTCAAAAAACTAAAATTTTTGTTTTACTTTCGTGCAGAATACCAATTTAAGTTAATTTAATTTAATTTAATTACCCGGTCAACGAAATCGTTAGACACGTGGTCGGATTTTCACTCCCGCACTCTCGAAATTTAATATCTCTAATAAACAAATTTTAAATTTTAATTACTATTTCTTACGTATTACAACATTCAATTTTTACTTAATTTTTACTTCCTTATTCGACACAGAATAGATGAGAAATCTAAGTTACAAAATGGCTGCTAAGGCCCGCGTCATGAATTGCGTTACGTAACACACCACGATGTCCGCCGATCTCACTTTTTCTTATTCCGGTCAATCAAGCGAATCATTTAATAAATTTTATTAAATAAATTTAAATTACAAAGAATTACCCGGTCAACGAAATCGTCGCACCCGTGGTCAAAATTTAATTTCGCTTTATCACTACAAATTAATCTTACAATCAAATTTTCTTCACACTTTTAATTACGTCTCGTTACTACTAATTTTCTAAGTTTTCTCTAATTAACGTTGTCACAATCACTTTGAATTTAAATTTTATGCCCGCACTGCATCTACACCTAGTCGGCGAGAGCCGCTAGTTTACAAAAAAAAATATTAGTCGATTCGGACTACAGTCCACTCACCGTTGTAGAAATCTCGTTGACACAAGAATCTGGTCGGCGATGGCGACGATTTTGGTCACGGATGGCGGTGATGGCCTCAGGTCGTATATCTCTCTCTCTCTCTTTTACGCTCTCTGTACGAGCAACTGGTCGGCGCCGGCTGCGGAGATGAGTTGGTTGACGGTTCAGGGCAGCAAAAACCTCCTTATGGAATCTGGCTGCTCAACTGCTTCCTCGTCTATCCACTCTGCAATCTCTACACAGTTATTCTACGAAACGCACGAAGTCTTTAATTAGTACTTCAAGAAAATGAGGATTTTTCGAGGTATAGTTCCGATGCGGCACGAGGACGGTAATCGAATACCTTCTTTGATGCTCACCTCCTTCTTCTTCGGTCTATTTCTCCCTCTTCTTCATCATCTATCTCTTTTTAATTTTTAACTCCTCCAATAACAACTCATTTGTCCGAATAATTGCTTTCTATTCGTGAAATTTGCCTTCCGGTCCTCGAACGCAAGTCTGCAACCTGCGCGCCACCTTTTCTATAGCAAATTTAATCTTATTTTTTTCATTTTATTCTTCTTTTTACTCTTCTTTTTATCTACGTTCTCTTTTTATCCGTCTTTATTCATTAGAGAGAGAGAGAGAATCATTACAGGCATGGCTATCTATATATATATATATATACCTATATACATGTATATATATATATATATATATATATACGTATGCGTATATACAGGCTACTCAGTGCAGCTGTACTTAAGCAAGAGCAAGAGTACTCTCCCTTCTCCATGCTCTCTCGGTCTCTTTTCATCATCTAGCTTCTCCCTCTTTCTTCACTGCGCGAGAAAGAGGCGCGCCATCACTCTTAATTCGCTCCCATCGAATATAAATCTTTCCATCTCTTTCTTTCTTCTCTCTTGTGTTCCCTCTCTTTCTACATCTTCTTCGTCGTGCGCCACTCCTAGCGCACGCGCGGTCGTTGGTATGTAGTGGTAATAAAGATTCCCTACCTACGGTCTGCGTAAGCAGCACTAGCGCTAACACACATGGGCTTTGAGTGTGTAAGTAATGGCTGCCGCGCGCGTCTGCTAGTCGTGCTCCTCGTGTACCGGTAAACAAAAAAAAAGTTCGTTCGATTAATTATTTATTCTTACTCAATAAATTACGCCCGGGTCGGTGAGTAAGCCGGTGGTGTGTTGTGGTGCCCCTGGTGATTTACAAATTAATAATTGTTGTGACGTATCGTGGAAACGTGTAGGTGAGTTATACAACGTACAAAAAATTTGTAATTAACAAAAAATTTTTGTTGGGACGTACCACGTCACAGGTGATCAACTATGATCTTCAACTTAAATAAGTTTTATCGAAAATAAAGTAAAAGAGGCACGCATGCTTAAGTAATAATAATTCTAATAAATGAACTTGTAGTGCAGCAAGACTAAATAGTCATTTAAGTTCTAGGCTTATGAGAGATTTCGTTTTTCCATTACTAATAACTTATAATTAAATCAAAAGACCCCGGCGTGAATACGGCATGATGTTTATACCACAAACGGGTCAAGATTTGTAAAACAACCTTTCTTTATTCCTTATCTCCTCTTGCATGTGCACAAATTGCAATTGTTTTCAGAAGTCAACTACGGTAAATGTTACAATTGGCGACCTCCAGTCTTAGTAACTTGCGAAACCGTGAGTATAAGTAAAATTGTAAAAATAAAAGTTTTTTTTTGTATAATATAAAATATAACGAAATTCGTAACCGTCAAAAATAAAGCCGAATGTGTAACAAAGGTTACAATTGGTGCCCTCTAGCTAGAAACTCGCATCGCGATTTTAGAGTGTTAATGCGTTAACATTAAAAGTAAGAAACCCATGTATATTTGACAAAAAATTTGTTAAAGACGTTAAAATGGCGGATACGCGTTACATATAATATACGTTGATTTAAATAATGATATATTTAGTATATTTGTAACAACGCATAAAATCGTTGTACATAAAATAAATTTGTAAAGTAACAAAATTGTACTAAGAGTATAGTTGTTACTAGTTATATAATAATTTTTTTTACTTAAAAATTGATTCTCTTTCTTTTTATTATAGCGTGCGTATAGTTGAATTAAAAGTTTAAGGAAAAGGAAATAGAGTATGTTAAAACTCAAATCATGTGCTTTCATTAAGAAATCAATTGAAAAACAAAATAATTTTAATGAAAAGTGTTATATATTAAAAAAAAATAGAAATCAAATTATTATAAAATAGAAATAATAATAGAAAAAAATAGTTACGCAATTTCGAAAAAAGAGAAAATGACTGAAATTTTGAAAACAATCCAAAATTAAATAGAAAACCAAAACAAAATATGAATTTTGTGTATTTTAAATTTGAAAAAATTAAAAATAAAATAGAAAATTTAAAAATCAAAATAAAAGAAACAAAAGATAAAGAAAAAGAAATAATAGATAAATTAGTTGAAGTTAGGCATAAATTTCACCATAACATGCTACTCATGGTAAAACATTTATACGACATAGAAGAAGAAATACACTGAAAAGGGGTCGGCGTAAATACAGGCGTCAACCTGCCTATAGTGACGCTGAACGCCATAGCTTCTATAAGCTGTGTGACCAGCATCGCAAGAGCACGAGCCCATACCATGAGCGTGCCACGCGGTCATTTCGCAGTATCGGTTAGTACATATTATACAGTGCCGCCTTACGGCTTACTAAGCTCAAACCAGCGCCGCTAAAGTGCCAGTCGGCTCCATAGAAGAGTATGCTGAAGCACAAGCGCCACCACAGCCATACCTATGTGGCAGGGTGACGATCGATGTCTTTTCAGTGTAAGAATATTGAATGAAGAAATAAAAAAAATAGAAAAATAGAAAATAACATAGAAAAAAATGAAAAGAACAGTGAAATTAGCTTGAATATATAAAAATTCAAAGGAAATAAAATTTAAAATATTATTTCCATTATATGTAAAAATTTTAAAGACATAAAAGTTATCGAAATTCAAGATATTTCAAATGTTTATGATCGATACAATAAAAGAAAGTTACGGATTATAAATTGTAAACAAACGAATTAATAACATTGAATTTACAAATTTTAAATCGATTAAATTAAAATAAAATTTTATTATATTATATGAAATTAATTCGGAATCCAACAGGTATACAGTGGTTCGCAACTTATAATATTACATCGTCTATAAAGGTGTGCAACCTAGAATTTTTTTAATATTCAAATATGATAGATTATAAGTTTATTGAGAGATTAGCTATTACAATTTTATACCTTTTTATATGCCTTTGCCGTTTACGTAGCCATCTATTGAAATCGAGTTCTGGGTCTGCAATTTCGCCTAAGTTCGCTGGTACTCCGATGCGTTGCAAGTGTTGATTATATAACGTATTTTCTTTACAGTATGTAATTATGAGTTTCTCTCTCTCTCTTTCTCTCTCTCTCTAAGTAAGTTGATCAACACTACTGTCCGTTCACTCCTGCTATTTTTTTAGTCTCTGGTTACTGCATATTTTGCCCACGGGCTTTTTGTTTCAGAGATTCTGCACGCACAAATTGCAGAGAATCTTCGTAGATATTAATCAACAGCTACAAGATTTCTTCTGCAATCATAATCGTCGATTTTCATTGTGCTGGTGGTTTGAGGTTAGGTGGCTTGCCATTTTGGAGATTATACACAGCTGTTCTCTTGTTCTTCTCTTGTGGATGGCAGCTGAGAGGCGCGCCCTACCTTACTAGCAGTTACTACCAGTGACAACACTTCTTTATCTTATGCTCGCACTACAGCGGATTGCTCACTCTATAACTACAACCCATTGGATGTGTGCTTGGTTCGTGCAAATATAAAAAAAAAGCTTGAAGTTAGAGGTTTAGCTATTTTGATAATAGTCTACTGGGTTGAGGAGAGACTGAGGAACGATTAATACTATCAACGTCAGTGGAAACATACACATCGATCTTGTCAACCGAGAATAGCACTATACACGTTTTTCTTCTATGGCATATGACTTAAATTGTTGCTGCTTGAGTTGCTGAGTGCGTTAACGTTTCCGTGCAGTGCTCACGGCGGTACGTATTTTTCCTACATATAGTCACGCATATTCTATACCTTCTACGCATTTTGATCCTTCTCAATTGCATTTTTTGAGGTTGGCATTGCTATCAGTGACGAGTCTGCGACTGTGCTGCCACTTTTCGAATGTACTGGAGGTGTGGAAATTTTGAGCCGTCAACGGTGCCTCTCTTTACTGTAGCATACTGCGAGAGTATACAGATTTTTCGACTGATAAGACAGGATCCGTCATTGTCTACTGGGACAACTTTTACGACCGGTAATCTCTTCTCTGTTTTGTCAACGATACAGCAAGATTTAACCATAGTTTCATAATCTAGTGAGTCATTGTGCATACTCTTTCTAGTTCTCGTGGTGTGTTCTAATGGGTGGTCGTGTGCGCCTTATCTGTAACGTTCTAATTGACAGAACTAATCCCACGCTTCTTTGTCGTACGTGTAACAACATTTCCCATAGTGACTGCTGTCCGGTCAAATGGTTTCTGTCTTCTTCCTCAACAGTCTGTAGTGATTGCACTCTCCAGGCAGTTCATAGAGAAGCACGTGGCTCGCACAGGGTCAATTTGGCTGCAACTGCTGATACTGCAGTGTTGGCTCCGTCTAAGACGCTATCGCCGCCTTTTTCATCTAATCAAGCACACGCTTCCTAAACTATCAAAGAATATGTCTCTGAAATTTCAGAACAAAATTCAAAATATTTTCGGAGATACAGAAGAAATAGTTAGCAAGCGTCGAGCAGGTATCTGAGCAGCCGGACCGCCTGGAGCGCGCGCGCTTTGTCCATCGATCTATCATGTATATTATAATGGAAACTAACAGTCTTTCGAAACAGTTCAACAGTCCATAGAAGGTCTCTATGAAGCTATGGTAGGAGCAAAACTATTATTGTAACGGTATATATGAGTTGGCAACGTCGGTTCGAACAGAGCTACATTTTGCTTTACGGTTCAGTTTTAATTTGTCTCTCAGTACGTGAGCATCTTAAAAATATGGAGACCTATCAGAAAACGAGCAAATCTGCGAGTGAGCGTAGTGGAAGGCCACGGAAGCGCAAATTCCACGGCAATCAATTTTTGAATGTTTCTTCATCGAACGATGGAGAAGCTAATACCAGCCGCAGTGAGCAGAAATTGGCATCGGTTACTACGGACGACGTTATAGTTTATCGGTCCCATTGTTACTGCATAATCGAGTTTGTGAGTGTGTTTTTAGCAATATCGGAGTTAGTTATTTGCAATTTATGTAAGCAAAGAATAACGTTCGCCAAAAGCAACCATCGAGGTTTCGGATTTAAAATTATTTCGTCGTATCGCCGTGGTAAACGAGAAATTCAATCCGGACCGTTGATTCACACCGGCTACGAAATCAACAGAATTATGTTCATCATGAGGCTTTTGGGTGTCGCACGAGAAGGCATAAACATTTTTTGTGGTCTTCTGGATTTATCTCAAGGCACAGGCTTAGCAAAATCGACGTATGACAAAATCGTGGTACATCTGTATACAGCATCGAAAACCATGTTTGAAAGTGCATGCAAAAGTGCTGTCAAAGAGGAAAAACAACTAAATGTGCAAAATGAAAGACCAGCTGACCATTTGAAAGTTTCGGGCGATGGATCGTGGAAGAAACGTGGATTCACTTCACTGTACGGTGTAACTACACTTATTGGCTACTACAGTGGCAAAGTGATTGATCTCGATGTTAGAAGCGGATATTATCATACCTGTACTCTCAAGAAAAATACGTTGAACGACAACGAGTATGAAAATTGGTATGAAACCCATAAAGGAAGTTGGTCTTCGAATCACGCAGGCTCCGCCGGAAAGATGGAAGTTGATTCGATTACCGAAATGTTCTCAAGATCTATCGAGAAATTTGGAGTAAAGTATAGCAATTATATTGGTGATGGCGACTCCAAAACATTTCTTGGCATCGTAAAGAATAATCTATACGGCGACTAGTACGCTGACAAGGTGCTTGGGTGGACACACGCAGAATGCTAACGAGTCGTTTAATTCAACCGTATGGTACATGACGCCCAAACACCTATATTCGAGGATTAAAATAGTTGCGACTACTGCTTTCATCGCTGGAGGGATGTTTAACGAAGGCTACAGTGCAGTATTAAAGACGATGCACTTATTAGACTTCAAAATTGGGCTCCAGTGCAAAAATTTTTGCGATAAAGCGAACGAGGAGCGCATCACGCGTCAAAACAGGCGCGCCTCATTGGCGACCAAAGAGGCCAGAACAGCCCGTCAAATGGAGCAATTGGCCGAAAAACAATTTTTTGAAGAGTCTGAAGGGCAGTTATATGGAGCAAAAATCGCTGATTAGCACATTAATAGGGTAAGTTCAAGAAATTTACGATTTTTTGTGAACGAAAACTTTGACACGTGATCTCTCGGATTTCCATTTTGATGATTTTTTCAAATTGGCGGTCAAGATAAGAAAAAAAGTAAACGTCCTATCGGAATAAGTCAAAATGCGTTGTATTGGGTATTAAATTCTCTTCTAGGTAAACCTAAAATACCTTAAGAAAGTTAACATTAACCCGGTTTTTAAACGATCTAAAGTGAATTTTTTTTTTTAAATGCATTTTTTTTTAATCTGCGAAAAATTGTTGAATTTTTCACTTTTTGTTGAATTTTTTTAGTTCATCAAGGAATTACACTATTGAAAATTAAAAATTTCTTTTGGTTTTTTGTTTCAGATCAAAATTGCGACCTGCATCTTGCTCGCCACACAGAAAGTGCACACTCGAGGCGCCTCCGTAAATTTCTTGAAACATGAAGAATATCTTATGTATGATAATAAAAAAGACTCTTTAAATATATAAGAATAAACCCTAAAAGTTTCATTTTAATCAGATATTTCTTTCCTTTTTAATAAAATCCTCGAAAATATCAATTTTTTGAAGCCTCTAAAGCAGGCTCCCCCCTTAACAAGATGCGATTGCAGGTGGAAGCTAACCAGGCTGAGCTGAAGGCCAATCATGAGAAGCTCCAGTATGACTTCGACAATTTAAGGAGCGAATTGTCTCTCATAAAAGATGAACAAGGAGCCATCAAACAACTTGTTGATCAGCACGAGACTGACATTTCTGCAATCCGATCCGACCTGGTGAGGCACAACAGAGCTGACCACTCTGACGACTGCGAGATTTTGATTTCTGGTATTCCTCTTTTGATCACTTGCTCGCATCGTAAGGTGATTAAGGTCGTCTGTGTAGCCATTGGCGTGGATTATCAGCCAGCCCTCTTTGTGGGTATTCGCGAGTGGCTTCCGCCAAGACCTCTATCTGTGGATGCTTCTATGGAAGTGGATGGTGAATCTTCTGCCCAGGATGTCCCTTCTAATTCTCACTTGTTCGTGTTTAAATGTATATCGGATAATCTTCGGGATGCAACTATGATTGCAGCAAGCAAGCTTCGTCACAAGACTGCACAGCAGCTGTTCGGCTCTGGCAGTGATGGAAAGATGTTTTTAAAAGCCCTATGGCCGAGGGACATTTATGACCTCCTAAGAAAGGCTCATACGGTGTCTGGGGACAAGGGGATTCCGAAGCCGTTCGTTAGGAACTTGACAGTTTTCCTCAAAAAGTCAGCTAAATCTGCACCGATTCCGATCATGAGGGAGGCTGATTTGGATTCTTTTAGGTCCATGAAAAAATCATGACTCAACATTGGATCACATCTTCATTCAACATCAGCTGATTAGTTCGATCACCCTTCTTCTTCTCTGGTTGATCACGAGGCTCGTATCTCTGACAGCATATCAGTGGCTCATACTAATGTCAATAGACTGAAAACTCACTTTCCTCTTGTTGAGGCTCGTTGCTCAGAGAAAAACTACGATATTCTTGCCATCTCTGAGATTTTTTTGACTGATCTCAACAGCGATGATGTTCTTGGTATACAGGGTTACAATCTCTTCAGATTGGACAGGGTTGGTAAGGAGGGTGGCGGAGTCGCTGCCTATGTACGAGAGGAATTCCGGGTCAGAGTAATTCACCATTCCGATCCTAACTTTGGCAACTCGCCCGAATTTCTCCTGTTGGATGTTACGATTGGTTCGGAAGTTCTTCTTTTCGGTGTGGTTTACGCACGTCCCAAGGTGACCTATCCTACTGATCTGTTCGCTTCTTAATTCCATTCTTAATGAAATTTCTCCTCGTTATAAGAATGTCCTCTTTACTGGTGACTTCAACATCAACCTGGCCGCTGACTATCATGCGTCCAGATTTCTTCGGTCAAACGTTGAGTTACTCTCTCTCTTCATTGTCCCTTCTAAGCCAACTCACCATGTTCTTTCTGATCGATTTGTTTCGCACACTTTACTTGATCTTTTCATTGTTATCTCTGCGGATTCAGTAGTTTTATATACAAAAACTGACTCGCCCTTCATTGCCGGGCATGATCTGATTGAGTTGTGCTTTAGGTTTCTTCGGCTCGCTTCTGTTCCTAAACGTTTTTGGTTTCGTAAGCTGGACACCCTAAATGTAGTTAGTTTTAATTTCAGTCTTAAGTCTTCTCTGATTGATAAGGTTCAAGGGTCACTCCATGACCTGACTGTCGCTGTTGACAGCATGGTTTTGCCTCCTCTCATTGATTTGACTCATATACAACCCTTAGAGACTCTTTGCCACAATGTCATTCTTGACAAGTTGGTAGACAGCTGTACTAAAGTCTTGATCGACACTTTTGATGCTCACGCTACTCTGAAACTAACTACAATACAGCCTGGTAGCAAACCTTGGGTTTCTAACGATCTGCGTCTACTTATCCGTCAACGTGATCGGGCGTACAGATGGGCGGCCAGATCTGGTAAATCGGCGGACATTGAAAGGTACAGAACTTTGAGAAACTCTATCTCAAATAAGCTCGATACAGCTAAGTTTCTGTACATATCTGAATGCATTGAATGGGTGAATAATTCGAGGGCAAAATGGTCGACTCTTCACAAGCTGGGTCTTGCTAACAAGGCGCTTCTCTCACCTCTTCAAACTTCTCGGCATCTGTTCTTTTATCTCATTACTCTGGCATCTCTTGGTGTGGTCCACCTTTATCTTCATTGAATGTCAAAGATATTCTTAGTATTCCTTTGTCTGACTCGTTACCGGTCTTTGAGTTTCGGAAAGTGGACACCGAGACGGTCAGCAGTCTCATTGCTGCGGCAGAGTCTAGGTCTTATGGTCCGGATGGTATCACGGTGCCAATGTTAAAGTTGGCCGCTCAATCCTTTGCTGAACCATTGGCCCAGTTAGTTAATGCCTCTTTGAGACTTTCAGCCTTTTCATCTATTTGGAAGAAGGCCTACCTACTTCCACGGACTTTAGCTAAGCTAAAGTCCATGGACAATCCGGGCTAAACTAGGCCGATTGCTAGGTTACGTGAGCCATCAAAGGTCCTAGAGCGGGTGGTTAATTGTCAGCTTCTCAACCAAATCAATACAAGTAACTTGCTTAACGAGCATCAGGTGGGCTTTCGAGCGGGCCACAGCACGCAGACAGTACTCCTCAATATCTTAGAGGACGCTTGCACGGCCATTGACAGGAGAATGGTAACAGCCCTTCTCTTGTTTGATTTTTTAAAAGCCTTCCATACGGTTCCTCATAGGCTAATTCTTCGCAAATTACGCCGTCTCAATTGCTCAGATAAGGTGATACTCTGGTTTGCTTCCTACCTTCAGGGCCGTACGCAGGCAATTGAGGATCCAGCGAATGGCATGGCAGGTGAATGGGTGTTCTTAAACACTGGTGTACCACAGGGTAGCGTGTTGGGCCCTTTGCTCTTTTTTTTCTTCATTGATGACCTCCCTAGTGTCCTACGTTTTTGCAGACACATGTTGTTTGCTGATGATTTGCAAATTCATCGCTCCTTCTTTCTTAATGATTTCTCTGACGAGTTGGTAAATATCAATGCCGACATCTCCGCTTTGACTCTCTGGGCAACTGCCAATGGCCTCACCATCAATGCAGCTAAAACTCAGGCTATTATCATTGGTGGTGAGCAATATGTCTCTCATATCTCTCACCAAGATTCCTCCTCTTCTCTGATAGTTAATGGCGAGTGCATTCCATTTGCCACTGAGGTCAAGAGCCTTGGTGTCTGGATAAACCAGACTTTAAATTGGGAGAAACAAGTGTTGTCTATTGTTCGTAGGGTCCATGGTTCACTTCATTTGCTGAAATTCTACAAACGCTCTCTCTCTCGAGGTCTTAGGCAAAGGCTGGTTAAATCACTCATCTTCCCGATCTTTAACTATGCCTGTGTTGTCTATGACGACCTCTTTCAGTATCAGAACCTGAAACTTCATAGGGCCCTTAATGCATGTGTCAGGTTCGTTTTCGGTAACATCAAGACCCAGAAAAGAGTGTCGCCATACAGGCTTGAGCTTGGTTGGCTGTCGGTCGAGAGAAGAAAAAGCTATTTTCTTCAATCCTTGGCTTTCTCAATAATCTCCTCAGGGTGTCCGTCCTACTTGGCTCGACGCTTTTCGAGAGTCAACCATGATGTGGTTGTTAGGTCATCATCGCCTAAACCCCCCAGAGTACTGATCTCTCCCACTGCTCGCACTAGTGCCCTTCAACAATCTTTCATTAATCAGGTTACTAATCTACTTGATGAGGCTAATGTAGGCAGTGAAGCACCCTTGGTTTCCGATATGGGCTTCATCTCTCGATTTAAGAAGCGCACCTTCAACCACCTAATGAATGCCGATCTTGGGGACTGGGAGGTATCACAGTGACCCCCATCATAGTTTTACTTCATGATGTTTTCTCTTTTATACTACACATCAATTATACTATGTTAATTTTGCTTTTGTTAATTACATTTTTATTTTTATTTATAGTTATTAATACATATGTATATGCTCCATTGAGCCATACAAGGTTTAACCCCATTGTTAAATAAATATTCATCTATGTCTATCTCTCTCACTCTCTCTCTCTCTCTCTTTCTCTCTCTCTCTCTCTCTCTCTCGCTATTTCTCTCTCTCTCCGTAAGTAGACACACATCGTACGTTATTAACTCCTCGTAAATCTGTCTTTGTATTCTGCATACTTTGCCTACGGGCGTTCTGTTTCAGATTTACTGCAAGCGCAAACTGCAGAGCTTCAGTTGACATAATATTCATCAATTTATTCAGCTTTACAAGAATAAAATAACTAAATCTTTTATCGCTGTCGGCATTTTTTGAGGTTAAGTGCAACCAGTTTTTGAGGTTATGTTGGCTACTTTTTAGTCTCCTGGAGGATTCTCTTGAGAACACGCCTTTAAATACAGCGAGCTACCCAGCGTCAATAAAGTGGCTACCTATATCACCGGCAGTGGCTATCGACCATCTACTTCAGTTTTGCGTCACCAGTAGTCGTCTTCACAGCAGTACTTAATTGTACACGTGTTGAGGTAAGTGTTTTCTGTGTAATGCTTGTCTAGTGTGCTCATCTAATAGCATGGTAAATTGTTCTCAGTGCAATCTGCCGGTCTTGCGTACTGATTCAACAATTCTCTGTAATAATTGTACAGCAATTTACCACGTCAATTGTTGTAGTAGTTCGTGGTTCCTCAGTAAAAGCTTAATAGTGTGCTGTGTTAAAGAGAAACTTCGTAAGCGTAAGCCAGCAGACGATTGCACTCGAGCAACAGCCACTGAGGATATAATCCCGGCCTCTTCGCAGCCATTAGACTTTCCGCTATCCAATCAGCGCTCTCAAAAAACGGGCGTGGTCTCTCCACTCCACCGCCTCGAGCCGTTGTCAAGGAGACGCTGCTGCTCCGAGTCAGGCTCCTCCTCCTCCTCTCCTAATAGTATTATTCTGGGCGTAGACCGGCAACTTGTTTCATCCTCCAGTCCTTCTCGATTGGTTTCTCCTATTTTCTCAGTTGAGCCCACAAACTACGCTTCTCTAACAGTTGAAATGTCGCAGCCTGAATATTTTGCCGCGTTTGCAGCTGATAGCAATTCGAAGTTTGATAAACAAATGGAGATGTCAAGTCAATTGTTGGTGGCTACTAATCAACTGATTCAATCTAATAAAAAGATAGTTAATGAAGTGAGTGCTCTTAGAGTGGAGTTGGGTGAGGTTAGAGGTTCCATATCTGATTTGCAGAAGCGTTATGATGCTATATCTGAACGTCTGGATAATCATATTGACTCTTGTTCACCATCTGGAGTATCGTTGTTGCGTGATACTTATGTAATTCTTTTTTCGGGTATACCGTCTAATGTCACGTTGAGTAACAGCGAAATAATTAAGACCATCTTTGAGGCAATGGGTCTAAATTTCGGGACAAATTTCTTATTGGAGACTCGTGAGTGGTTGCCGCCCGAACCCATGGAAGTAGAGTTGGGTAAATGCTCCCAAACTCATTCATTTCGCTCACTCGTTGGTAGATTTTCCTCTGATGCAATACGTGATCGGATCATTGAAGCGTCACCCAAACTACGTAACATCACTGCAGGCAAATTGTTTGGCGTTGGTGGAAATGGGAAGATTTTTGTACGGCCGATTTGGCCTAAACCGGTCTACATGTTGCTGAAGAAAGCAAATGCTCTTTATAAAGAATTGAATTATCAGCGACCAGTAGTTAGGAACCTCACGGTTTGTATGCGTCCTCATATCAGTGGAGAACTTATTCCCATTACAAATGAGACACAGTTGGCTCTACTCAAGCCGGTTGAAGCCAAAAAATGAGGTCTCTATGGCTCTCTTATAGCGGACTCGCTTTCTTCTTATTCTTCTTCTTTTTTAAATACCTCTCAGAACCGTTGTTTTAACAGCGCTTGTTTTAATAATAGCGTAAATTCTCACAGTCATAAAACCAATTCTTCTTTTAATTTCTCCAATAAACTTAATTCTGATTTCTTAGATAAAATAGTAATTTCACATGCTAATGTTAATAGGATTAAAACACATTTTTCAGCTATTGAACATTATATTACGTCAATTAAAACGGATATTTTTGCTGTAACAGAAACCTTCTTAACTGAGCTGGACGATAGCTCTTTAAGAAGGGGCCGAACTATCTGTCTCTGTCTAATAGCGTTTTTCATTATTTATATAAACACTATCCTTTATAACAAGAAAAAAATAGCAGCCCCCGCTAGATATTAGTATAATAAGTAAATTTTGTAATAACAAACAAATTTTTTACCGCATAGTTTTTGACTAATTAGAGACCTACTAGCCATCTAGAATATAACCTATCTTTTTTTGGTAGGTCTCTAATTATTCAAAAACTACACAGTAAAAAAATTTGTTTGTTATTACAAAATTTACTTATTATACTAATATCTAGCGGGGCCTGCTATTTTTTTCTTGTTGTACTGGATAGTGTTTACATAAATGATGAAAAACGCTATTAGACAAAGACAGATAGTTCGGCCCCTTCTTAATCTCTATTGAACACTATAACTTCTTTAGACTGGATAGAGTGGGCAAAGCAAGTGGAGGTGTTGGGTTCTATGCCCGTGACTTCTTCTAAGTAAATATTCTGGCGCAATCTGATCCTGCTTTTGATAATACAGCAGAATATTTAATAGCAGAAATTACATATGGTTCTGAAAAGCTTCTTTTTTCAGTTGTCTACCTGCGTCCTAAAGCTATTTTTCCTGAGGAATTTTTCAACTTAATTTCTAATTATCTTCCTCCCTTTAAAAATATAGTTATAACTGGTGATTTCTATATCAACTTGTTATCTAATAATTATTCATCTGATACTCTACGTTCAACTATTGATTCGTTGGCTCTATATGTGTCACCTTCGGAACCTACTCACCATACTTTAACCTCTGAGTACACTACTCATACATGGATCGATCTTCTTATTATTAATGATGATAGCTCTCTGCTATCATACAATAAATCATCAGCTCCGTTTATCGCAGGCCATGATCTTATCACGATCACTCTTAAAGTATAAAAGCCAACGAATGCAATAAGGAAGGTATTTTTTAGAAATCTTTCTAACCTTAATTGTGATAGTCTAAACCATACTATTTTACGTGATCTTCTAATAAAATCACAAGAGAGCCACGCAACTTCTTGTTGAAATGAACAACTTATCAATGGTTTAGTTAATAGTCTGTCTTCTCTCCTGGTCTCGTCAATTGATAAATTCTCACCACCAATCTCTCGTAATATAATGGTAAAGAAAAAGCCCTGGGTCACTGCAGACATTCGTGCTAAAATGAAAGAACGTGATAGAGCTTATAGCTCAGCTGCACGTTCAGGCTCTATTCTATCCATAGCTAATTATCGAAGACTTCGTGGAGAAGTCTCAAATGCTCTTGACACAGCTAAAAATAAATTTATTTTTAATCGTCTGGCTACGTCGTCAAACTCAACAAGTCATTAGTCAACCTTACACAAGATTGGACTTTCGAACAAGATCCTACCTTCACCACTACAATATTTTTCATCTAAAGCCCTATTGACTCATTACACCTTCATCTCATCATCATCCTCTGCTCTATCAGATAATGATATCAATAAGGTACTTGCTGTACCATTAAACAGTAATTTTCCAATATTTGATTCTCTCAGGTTGACAGTTCTATCACTAAGTCATTTCTAAATATGGCTTCCTCAAAAGCTGTTGAACCTGATGATCTGTCAACAGGTATGTTAATAATTACGCAGGATTCTCTAGCGCCATACCTAACTTCGATAGTGAATATATCACTTTCTTCAGGAATATTTCCTGACCCATGAAAGAGAGCCTTTCTGTTCCCATTGGCCAAGCTCACAAACTTGATTCTCCTTCGCAAACTCGACCAATAGCAAAACTCTGTGAAATCTCAAAAGTTCTAGAAAGGGTTGTACATTTACAACTAAACTCTTATATTGAAGCAAATTCACTGTTCGATTGCCTACAAACAGGTTTTCGTAGAGCAAATAGTATGCAAACAGCTTTCTTGAAGCTTTTTGAAGATTCTCGGCTAGCTATAGACAAACGTATGGTAACGTTGTTGCTCTTGTTTGATTTTTCGAAGGCATTTGACACGGTACCACACGCTAGATTAGTTCTTAAACTTCATTTTTTCAACTGTTCTGACACACTTATACGCTGGTTTGTGTCATACCTGAGGAGCAGATTTCATGCTGTCCCTGATTTGGAAAATCGAGTGGGTGAGTGGATCTCTTGTACGGCAGGTGTTCCTCAGGGTAGTGTCCTGGGCCCCCTGCTTTTCTCTGTTTATATAAATGATCTTTCTTCAGTCTTGGGCAGAGCACAGCATATTCTTTTCACAGACGACTTACAACTATATTACTCGTTTTTTCCTGCAAAAATGGAAGAAGGAATAAACCTCATGAATTATGAGGTAGCCGCAGTTGTAAAATGGGCTGATGAAAACGAGCTTGCTCTTAACCCTAGCAAGATGCAAGCTATTTTTCTGGGCAGTGAGCAATTTATTTCGAGAATTGATCTTTCCATCTGTCCTCCTGTTCTGGTAAACAATGTCTCAATCACTTATACTGATGTAGTGAAGAACTTGGGAGTCTGGATCACTAGCACTCTAAACTGGAATAAACAGGTAAATTGACTGGTTAGTCGAGTCTTTGGAACTCTCTAGTCTCTTAAGTTTCATAGACATGCAATGTCTAGAAAGGTTAAAAAAGAGTTGGTTGAGGCATTAATATTTCCTATTCTGGATTATTGCTGTGTAGTTTATGATGATCTTCCACAAACACTGAATCTTCAACTTCATCGTGCTCTTAATGCCTGCGTTAGATTCGTGATTGGCAACATTGGATGGCAAGAAAGAGTTACTCCTTTTCGCCTTAAATTGGGATGGATTTCAGTTGAAAATAGGCGTCTTTATTTCAAAACAATAATTGCTCACTCCATTATATCATATCAAAATCCATCTTACCTAGCATCAAAATTTTGCCGAGCAAATATAGACACAATAGTTAGGTCATCAAATAGATTGCCTGCAAGGCTTCTCATCTGTCCTACTGTTCGCATAGCGGCCATGCAAAACTCTTTTGTCTCATCAGCTTCTTCTTTTATCAACAATAATGTTGATTATGAATGGCAGAATGCATAAACCACTCGTTGAGTTTACCTAACTTAGACAATTCTACCATAAAATATAACAATGGACCCCTTTAAGTCTCTTTTTTGTACTAAAGTGTAGTAAAATTCAATTAGTGCTATGTTTATACTGACTCACTTTAATGCATATTTTTGTTTTAAATACTTAAATTTATAAAATGTGTCTACGAGGAGATAAATTCCTAATATCATTATTATATTGTTTTTAAATCTCAAATCAAACTGTTTTTCTTTACATAAAAATTTTGTATATCTTATGTAAATCTTAAGGGTCATACGGGGTTAAACCCCATGACCTAAAATAAACGTATCAATCAATCTCTCTCTCTCTTTCTCTATCTCTCTGTGGCATAATTTATTCGGTGTATTTCTCGTTCTTCTTCCTCTTCTTGTTCTATAGTTTGTAGTTCGTCTGTATTGTACATTTTTTCTATGACTTTCTTTTTTTTCAGAAGTATTTGATCCTGGTGTTTCTGTTTCCACTCTTGCGTTTTTTGTCTTGTTTTGTGCTTATGACTTTTTACCAGCTTCTGATATTTTAAAATTTCTCATTTGGATGAATCTTTGAGTGGAAGTTATCATTGTGTATTCGTAATTTATTTGTTTATTGAGTGACATGTCCCATATAATATCTATTACTATTTGTGCAATTTCCTGATCATTTACATGTGTTTTTGCATGTCTGCAGTTCACATACCTGTCAGGACTTGTGGCACAGTGCCTGAACTTTATTAGGATTTGTCACGTAATTATCCTTCTTCTTATATTAGGCCAGTCAATAGACCGAAAAAAAGTCTTATTTTGCCAAAATTAGTAACTAGAAACGACCTGTGCGATCATTTAAAAGATAGTCTGTAGATGTTTACTTATGTGTTTTGGACTAGCAACTATGATTTATTAATTAGTTATTAACAAATTAGTGCAAAAAACGCGTTTTTTTTGTTTTTTTGCTAATAAAACGAAAACTATTTGACGAATTACTATGGTGTCAATAGGAAAGTTGTAGAGAATTGAATTATCAATAAAACGAGAGGTCAAAAGATCCGATCAATTCATTAAAACCATAAAAAATTAGGAAAACCCGGAAAATTTTTTTTTTATTAAAAAAATTCATAACTCTGTTGTTTATAAATATTAAGAGCTGAAATTTGGCACAGGAGTAGATAATTATATCTACTTGTGACATTTCAAAGGTGGATACTATCGGATAGTTAGTTTTTGCGCAATTGCAATTTTAATTTTTTTTCAGTATTATTCCCTTCTATATATTACCGATTGAGAACGTCGTACATACATTGTTAAAAGGGTTTTGAAAACTAGAAACAATATACTATTAAACGTATATTCTAATTTTTTATTAGAATTGTGTAAAAAGGATGAAATATGCACTCGAACATTGACGCAAGCGGTCGAGCGCGCGGTACACAGCAAAAAATGAGGATGGAGGAGAAACGATATATATAGATATACCGGTGCGTAGCGTGAAACGTTCAAAGTTTTAACTGGCTTGTTTTTGACGATTAATACATAAATAATAAAAAGACTTTAATATAAGTGCACTAATCGTCAAAAACCAGCCAGTTAAAACATTGAACGTTTCACGCCACGCGCCGGTATATCTATATATATCGTTTCTCCTCCATCCCCACTTTTTGCTGTGTACCACACGCTCGACCGTTTGTGTCAATGTTCGAGTGCATATCTCACCCTTTTTACACAATATTAATAAAAACTTAGAATATACGTTTAATAGTATATTGTTTCTAGTTTTCAAAACCCTTTTAACAATGTATGTACGACGTTCTCAATCGGTAATATATAGAAGGGAATAATACTGAAAAAAAATTAAAATTGCAATTGCGCAAAAACTAGCTATCCGATAGTATCCACCTTTGAAATGTCACAAGTAGATATAATTATCTACTCCTGTGCCAAATTTCAGCTCTTAATATTTATAAACAACTGAGTTATGAATTTTTTTAATAAAAGAAAAATTTTCCGGGTTTTCCTAATTTTTTATGGTTTTAATGAATTGATCGGATCTTTTGACCTCTCGTTTTATTGATAATTCAATTCTCTACAACTTTTCTATTGACACCATAGTAATTCGTCAAATAGTTTTCGTTTTATTAGCAAAAAAACAAAAAAAACGCGTTTTTTTGCACTAATTTGTTAATAACTAATTAATAAATCATAGTTGCTAGTCCAAAACACATAAGTAAACATCTACAGACTATCTTTTAAATGATCGCACAGGTCGTTTCCAGTTACTAATTTTGGCAGAACAAAACCTTATTTTGACTGGCCTATATGGGTAAGAGTTAACTCTGCACATTTTTATTTTTATTTTGATGAAAATGTAACTTATACTAAATTAAAACTTATGTTAACTAAAAAACTATATACATATAACTTATTTACTATTTGTTATTTACACTGTGCTTACTTTGCTCAGAGTTTTAATAACTTTAAAAAAAAAAAAAATTTTATAAAAAAAAAATTGTAGTTTATTTGATTTGAAACTACTACTGTTAATTCTTAGCATTTAGGAGTAGTTATTGACTTCCTACTGTTGATCTAAGTCTAATTGTATCCTTTGTTTTGATTTGCGTTATTACTTCGCATTTTCTGTTACGCTTATTATTTATTTTGTGTGAATAAAACTTGTGAAAACAGGGAGCCACCTTTTATAGTACTTTGAACGAATATTATTCTAATAGTTATAATAATCCCCCTACAATAACAATGTCATTCCAACCCTTTTGTACGGTTTTTCAGCGACCAATTTTTGCCAGTAGATAACTTTTGTTTATAAGAATCAAATAAAACATGTTGCAGTCGGTATCAATTTTGTTCATTATTATTTTTTAACCAATTACTTATGCAAAATTTACTTCTGGGATTAATTGAACTGGTAAACTTCAAAGTCTTTTTTCACCACCTTCCCACCACTTGAAAGGATTGAATTTTTTTTAAACTACCGCAGATTGTACAACTTATAATGTTAAGCCTAATTCTGCAGAAGGTAAACAAAGGAAACACAAATAATTATTCGGGATGAAATATCCATGACTTCAAAATTTTCTTTTGAAGCAGTTGATCGTCTTTTTCAAAATTTTTGCGATGTTAACCAACCCTTCGGTGGTAAAACTGTAATTGTATCAGGAGATTCCAGGCAAACATTATCAATTGTACGTCCTGGAAGTCGTATGAACATTATTAAAAATTAAGTTAAATTTAGTTTATTATAGCAGAATTTAGAGCCCAAAATATAGAGCTAAAGTAAATATAAGAATCAAAATAATATTGGGCTTAAAAAAATATAGAGACCAAGAAAATATAACGATAAAAAAAATATTAGGCCCAAAAATATGTTTCAAAAAATATTGGGCTCAAAAAAATATAGAGCCAAGAATACATAGGAATCAAAGAAATATAAGATTCAAAAAAATATTGGGCCCAAAAAAACATAGAGCTCAAGAAAATATAAAAATAAAAAAAATATAGAGCCCAAGAAAATATAAGAGTCAAAAAAATATAGAGCCTAAGTGAATATAAGAATCAGAAAAATATCGGGCCCAAAAAATTAAAAGAATCAGACAAATATTGGGCCCAAATAAATATAGAGACCAAGAAAATATAATAATAAGAAAAATATTGCGCCCAAAAAAATATAAGATTAAATAAAATATAAACCCAAAGTAAAAGTTAAGAAAAAATAAGGCCCAGAAAAATAATAGGCCCAAAAAAATTAGAGGCCCAAAAAAATAAGGCCCAAAGAAAATAGGACTCGAAAAAAAGTAGGTCCAAAAAAATATAAAACCTAGAGAAATATAGGACCAAAAAAAATATGGAAGCCCAGAAATAAAAGGCCAAATAAAATGAGGTACAAAGAAAATGAGACTCGAAAAAATGTAGAGCCTAAAAAATATAAGGACCAGAAAAATATGGAGCTAAATGAAATATAGGATCCAAAAAAATTATAGAACCCATGAAAATATAAATTTAAAAAAAATATTGGGCCTAAAAAATATAGAGCACAGGAATATATAAGAATTGAATAAATATTAGGCCCAAAAAATATAGAGCCTAAGAATACATAAGAATCGAAACAATATTGGGCCCAAAAAAATATAGAGCCCAAGAATACATAAGAATCGAAGAAATATTGGGCCAAAAAAATATAGAGCCCAAGAAAATATAAGGCCCAAAAAAATATGAGGCCCAAAGAAAATAGGACTCAAAAAAATGTAGGGCCTTTAAAATATAAGGCCCAGAAAAATAGAGCTTAATAAAATATACTAACCAAAAAAATTATAAAATCCAAGAAAATATGAATTTCGAAAAAATATTGGACTTAAAAAAATATAAGGCCCAGAAAAATATAGAGCTAAATAAAATATAGGACCAAAAAAAATTAAAGAACCCAAGAAAATATAAATTTAAAAAATATATTTGGTCCAAAAAAGTATAAGGTGCAAGAAAATATAAGACCCAAAAAAATATAAAGCCCAAAAAAATATAGAGACCAAAAAAATATTGGACCCAAATAAATATTAGGCCCAAAAAAATATAGGGCGCAAGAAAATATGAGGCCCAAAAAAATATAGAGACTAAAAAAATATTAGGCCCAAAAAAATATAAAACCCAAAAAAATATGGCCCAAAAAGATGCTTATGACTAACAAGGACTTTAATTATATAGGGCCCAATAAAAAATTGCTACTCCTATTACCAAAAGATTAGACACATTCAACAAATGCGGAGAGACGAAGAACCGGGGAACCGGAGAACCGAAGAAACGGAAAAAAGTGGTTTCACTTTCATATAATATAGGATTTTAACAGTTATTACTGGTTTTTATAATCAAATTTCTTTCATTGTATTTTTTTATTGTATTTTAAGAATTATTAGTTATTTATTGTTTATAATTGAATTTTTTATTAAATTCTTTTATATTTTAAGAATTATCAATTATTTGTTATAGGCAGGGGGCTCCGCCCCAGCTTCCGCTCAACAGCCTTCGGACAAAAAAATAGTATATGCAGTCACATAATATACTATTAATTTGTAATTGAAAAGAAAAAAATACCTAAAAAATAATATCTAAAACTTTAATGATTCTCAATTAAAAATGAAAAACTATAATATAAATCAAAATCTTTTGTCTAAATATAAAATCTTTTGAATCGTTAATTTTGATAAATCAGTTTTTGAATTTAAAATTTACTTTTGTTCTATATCTTTAATGATTCTAGACTTTATATATTCAAATTATGTTTATAAATTTTGTTTTTTAAATTCAACGGTTCAATTTTTTATCTCTTATAAATTTGTTGATATTTGTTTATTTATTTTTTATTTGTCCGTGGCGTTGTTTATTTATATTTATTGAATTTGAATATTAAACGTTGATCGTTTAATTTATTAATATGTAAAATTTAAAATGACAATGATACTGTAAGTTATAATCTTTAATTAACTATAATTTGTTAAAATCAATTTGTAAATTGTAGAATGTTAATTTTAGTTATCTATTTATTTTCTAATTTTTGAGCAACACTGCTAAAGTTGAGTGCTACTGCTTTTAATTTTTAAATTTTATTCACTTTAAATATTATTTGAGATAGTTCAGACCCAATATCGATCCACTTTTGCGCGTTTGTTTACTTTTGAGCTTATAGTGTGTAACGCTGAATTTAATTAATATTATTTGATGTGCTACGTGAAACGACTTGAGCACGGATTCTTTTATATACGTTAAATTTTATCATAAGATTTCAAAATTTCACTTTTATTTAAATTTTGTTTTTCAAATTTACGTTCGTTTTCAAGCTACGATCACAAAAAACCTCAAACGATATTTCTTTTAATTTCTCGAAATTTTCAATATCTCAATTTCTCTTTCTAAGTCGCATAAATGTTCGACCATTTTAGGCATGTTGTAATTAAATTTGTATCTTACTTCGTAGATTTTACTGAATAACATTCTTTGATTCGCTAACATTTTGTTAAATTTTTTGTCTAGTTCTTGCATATTTATCTCATTCTTTGTTATTTTTACATAAGCAAAATCAATACCTTTATTTTGCGTATTTATAGTTTTATCAACTTTTGTTAAAATTTTCGCTAGATTTCGTTCTTTTGCTCCTACGATGTAATATTGGTTTATTCTGTTGTCTTTATGACTTTTTATCTAATTTGCTCTTGTTATTTGATTATTATTTCAGTGTATTTATTTCTATTATTGCTTTTTTCTGTAGATTTCAGAATGAAATCTACTACTTTTAATTCGTTCATTAGAATTTGTTTTTCTTAATTTACAATTTTTAATATTAAATTTATCTTCAATTTTGAGAAAAGTAATATTAGAAATGCAATGCTTTCTAATGTTTGTAATTCACTTCATCTTTCTCGTTCTGACAATTTTATTTCACTTCGAAAATTCTTCGCATTAATATGTTAATTATAGCAAATTTCACTCCTTTTTGTGAATAATAGAAAAAAAAATTTTCTTCGCTTCATTTAAGTAAGATGAGCGTCAAATTTTCTTATGTAATGAAATTTATATGTTTTTACAAAAATAAAGTGTGTTTTTTCTTGCACAATATAACGAGTGTTGGCAAATTATTTTTTTACCTCAGGAACAAAATTCGATTTTCTATGCTTGTCAAGCGGGCGCAAAATTGGCACATGCGCCAATTTTGCGCCCTAGGACGGGAATCTACTATTTTGCGCCCGCTTAACATGCATAGAAATCGAATTTTTCACCCTTTGGATAAAAAAACAATATGTGTACCAACACAATTGAAAATCTTTTTGGCAAAAGAGACGCTTATGTATTTTATTATAGTTTTAACATGCTTTTCCAATAAATTTTCATTATTCTCTAATTTTTTTACAATAGAATTTTAAATTTCACTTTTTCAATTTTTTCTAAAGCTTTGTGATTTTTGTTACAATATTTATACACTTTAACATCAAAAAGAAATTTTTCTCTATTGACTTTTACAACACTCAGTCGTGGATTCAAAATTTAACGTTCGGGTGCCAGTTGTATTTTATTTACAAGTTTGTGTGCTTTTATGACAAAATGTAGATTTTCTGATGTTTTCACTTGTTACAAAATTGTTTATCTCTCCGTCTCGGATTTCTATACAATAAACGTGTGGGCGCCAAATTGTCCTTTTATTACAAATAATTATGACGCTTTTACAAAAAATTTCTTTATTTTTAATATTATTTTTTCACGCTTTTCAAGTTACAATCTTTATGTGGATGGTTGACTTAAGCCAGACCGTGCACTACAGAGACGTCATGCCTTGCAGATTCGGGTCCATCACTTTCGTCAAACCTTTTATTTATCAATTATAAGTGTAGGAAAAGGTGGAAGAAAAAAGGTTTATGAGCATATATTGTGACCTCTCGTACTGATCTCTTTCGCGTGATCCTACGTATCGTACTAAATTAAATCACTTGCAGATACATACAAAAACAAGCTCAATTGCTTTGCGATCGTGCACGCAAATTCAAGGTGTCGTATTATCATTGGGGTCCTAAGCCCCCTTAACTATTCGATCAAAATACAATTTAATATCTTAAGGGTGAAGGTGACACTTACACTTCACTTAAAAACTCACTAAGGATCCGTAATAATACACTAAGACTTTACACGAATTAAAGATAATGCTGTTCAAGTTCGAACGGGACGAAAACACGTGAATTGTACTTTCTTGCCGTCTTGAGAACTTGCACAACAATGAGAGAAACTATGACTCTGTATTTAGAATAAAGGTTAATCTTTATTTAGCTTGGTCGATGCAAGAGGAGTTAAACCACCACTAGATCTCATATACATTCGTATTCTTTCAAATATTATTATAATTAATCTTACTTATTCATTCAAATATTCAAGTTTTATATAAATCTACAAAATTCTATAAATATATCCATTTTAATTTAGTCCTCGTGAAAGCCAGGACTTAAAATTTTGGTTCCGGTACAAATTATTTTTTAATTGAGAGATCGTATTGAATGTATTGAAGAATAATCTGAGAAAACTTATAATTCTTCATCTATATACATATCTATGTAAAGTGCATAAAAATATAAGGGACTAATAATAAAGTTTTTCAAGAGGCATTAATCAAACGCAAAGTGGATCAAAATAACATTATACATAAAACGGCAAATATCAAATAAAAATTATAAGCAAAATAGCGTCCATTAAATAACTTATTTATACGTGAAGTGCAATATTTAGAGCGAATAGCGTCATTAACAATAAACACGAAGTGTGTCATTAAATATTAATAGTGTTATCTAAAATAAAAAAAAATATATACGCGAAGTTCATTATTAGCGAATTGCGTCAATTCATAAAAATATATATATTATATGAAGTGCAAAAATTTAAATACATATATCATAGGCATAGTGCGTAATCAAAATATACAATCGTGAAGTGCGCTATAATAAATAGATATCGATATAATAATGAATATGGACAAAAAGGTCAACATAAATTTTGTAGATACTGTAAAACTAAAGGACATAATATAGAGCAATGCAAAAAACGAGATTATCAAAATAAAAAAACTCAAAACAATTGCTACGTACATTATATTGTACGTATATTAAAGTATAAAGTGTAAAATAATGTAGAAACTCAGAGAAATGCGACTCCGAGTTTCCGGACCAAGAGTCGCACGGTGCGCGAAGTGCTGATTCGGCACTTCATCGCGGGCAACTTACATCGTCGTTTTAGACAACGACGAGCGTGAGACCATCGCCGGACGTGCTAGAGCAAAGTCGTATCTAGTCTCTCTCTCATACTGTATTTGCTTTATAATAAATATCAGTCACTTATTACTAATTCTCTCGTTAATCCATTGGCATCCTCACACTCCTCATAGGAGTGCGTATCAATTAAATACCACGTAACATATTATTTTTTGGTGGCAGCGATGTGGGATACGCAACGAGGATTTTGGCAAAAAAAAATTAAAATTTTTTAAGAAATAAACTTAGCAAAAAAAGCGCGTCAAATGAATTAGAGAATTTTTTTTTTTTTGAGAAAGAGAGAGAGAAATAATTTGATTAATTGAATAGCTTAATTAAATACATTTTTTTGGGCGAATTTCTTTTTATTATATATTTTTGAAAAATCGCGTCGCGAGTTAGCAACGCAGAAGACCTGAACGAGAGGAAGGAAGGAAGGAAGGACGTCCGAAAATATTATCCGAAGAAATGAAAGTGCTTTTTATCACGCTGCTCACTCTCTGCTGTAACAAGTGAGTAAAAGATATATAATACATATTAAAGTGTTCCAAGGGGTAGTATAGCTTCTTAAAGTGAATATAAATTGAACTCGTAATAAAACAAATAAAGTTAAAATATTGATTTCGAAGAAAAGATCGTTAGATAAAAGTGATTAGTGCGTGAATATAATTACGCAAACCAGCAGTGTCGGGCGGTAATAAGTAAATATTTAAAAATTATACGTAACGTTGTGGAAAAAAAGGGATGATTCAAACAAGTGCATACGTGAAAAGGAAAAATAAATATTTTTGTTTTTATCAATTTCATCAGGTTTCTTTGTGAAATAAAATAAATTTTTATCATTCGTTTTTGTCATTGTACTGAAAAAAATAATAGTTGTTGCCGTAGATAGAAAAAAAGGAGTTTATAGTTTGAATATTGAAAATAATTTTAATAACAATTTCGTAATTAACGTGATTGTAGAAACATTTTTATGTCATGAATTTTGTCATTATTTACTAATAAATTTCCGTAAATCAGAATGAAAAAAAAAAAATTATTAAGCGCACATAAGAAAACGTAAACGCTTCGCCTTCTCACGCGTAAATTAAAGAGTAAAAAATAAAAATTTTAGGAAAAAGGTAATTGTAAAATCTCATTTATCGAACATGTCGCTTATTAACTTATTTTCGAAAAAGGACGGAAAAGCGAGACGTAGAGGACGTTCGTTGTCTCCTATTAGAGGTTCGCGTAGTGAAGAAATCTTAGCCGAATTCGGGAACGAAAGGATATCATTTCCGACCGTGTCACAGAACACGGTGTACACGTCAATGTACACTCCGAAATATGATGAAAATTTAACAGTTAATTTGTCAGAGAAAAAAAGGAGGGAATTGAAAGAAAAATACGAAAGAGCCGAGTCTCAGAATTTCGAATTACCAAAAGAATCATTAAATATTAAGAAAGAAAGAAACATAGTCACGCTCCCACGAAATGAAAGAGAAACCGAGACTCAAAAATCAAAATCGGAGGACAGCCCAAAAAACAACGAAACGTGGTTAACATGCGCGAACAATGGCCCGAACCAGTCAGGTAATCCTTCGATACCATACAATTACACGAGTTTTCCACAACAAATTCCACAACCGTGGAGTAATATGATACCAACTTAAATTAATCTAAATTTTCCAATAAACTCACCGATAAATACTAATTACGCATTAAATACGCAACAAATAAATCCCATATTAAATATGTAAGGCACAAATTTTCAAAATACGCCTTATTTATCGTTACATCAAGCAATCAGACGAATTCCAACCTTTGACGGCAACGTAGATAAATTACCGTTATTCTGTTCAGTGCTGCGAAGCATGATAAATAATTTCGGGACAGGCTGACAAATTTTCATTATGTACGAGTTAGCGACAAAACTCACTGGAAAAGCAGCGGATATTTTTACGGCGCGCTTAATGCAATACGAGTCGATAGAAGCTCTAATAGCAGACTTACAGGCACAGTATAATAACGTAACAATATTAGAAGAGTTATCTACACAATTAAAAGTGATAACACAGCAGCAAGGCGAGTCAGCAACAGATTTTGGCGCGCGGGCGCAAGCTTTACTGATTTGATTATTAACAATTTACGATACATTACCGGTATTAAACGCACAAGACCGATTAGCAAGGAAGCAATTAATAGAAAGAGACGCCTTACAGTATTATTTATTCGGATTAATATCACCCTTAGATATGCAAGTACGTTGCGAAAATCCTCAAACATTAAGAAAAGCTATACAACTTGCACCTGAGTTTGAAAATAAACAAAAGACGCGACTTTTTGCATAGATGCAAAACACATTTTTAAACGGCCTGCAACCCGTAAATTCGGTAGCACAAAATACACCATCATTATCGTTATGGTCTCAACCGAATATTAATAACATGGTGCAAGTGACACAAAATCGACATCAGTTATTAAATACAAATAAAGTGTATGAAGCACAAATAAAAGCAATGCAAGCTACGCCTGTAAAAATAGAAACAGGTACAAGTGCAGTTAAATCTAGCTATTGCGACAAAGAAGGCCATAAAGAAGGCGCATGTATTAAGAAAAAATATGATAAAATACGATGCGCTCATTGCGATAAGATGGGGCACGCGACGGCAGAGTGCCAAATACTAAGAAATGATGCCGAAAATGGTATTATTCATGCACAAAATAAAAATAATTCACAAAATGTTAATAGGAGTAAAAGAAAACAGTCAAACGATAACAAAAATTATACAAACGGTCCGCGAAACAATTATAATAGAAGTAATTTGAGTAATAATAATTACAATAGAAATTTTGATAGTAATAATTATAACAGAAACAATCCAAATAATAATTATAATAACGGAAATGCTAATAATAATTACAGAAATAGTTATAGCAGATTTAACAGTGGGTTCAATAGAAACAGAAACTATGACTTACGTAATAATGAATATAATTATAATGCTCAAGGACCGCCGTGTTATGATAATAATGCACGTAATGATAACAGAAATTATATAGGTTTTAATAGAGGTCGTAGTAGAGACAATAGTCGCGAGAGATATCAGCATAACAGGAACGGGAATCAAACGCGCGACCCGGATAGAGAACGGGATTCAAACGCAAAGATAAATGAAAATAATCAGGCGCCAGGAAGGAATTAATTAATAATAATCAGAATATATTAAATAATAGTGAAAAGCATGTAAAAATTAGACGCACAATAAACATGAAACTCGCGTGCGCAGGGCGTAATCCGCCTATTGTCAAACTGGAAAGTCGGAATTTGAAAGAAAATAGTGCAAAAATTTATGTCGATTCAGGAGCAGATATTTTCGTGATAAAGGCCAAATGTATAAATAAAAGTACAAGTATAGATAGGCAGCATATTTTAGAGATTACAGGCGTCGTACCAGGGGAAATGTATACGTTAGGAAGAGCAGATATGACTCTTCAAGGACTACAGTGTGAGGTCCATATTGTCCCAGATAGCTTTCCTGTAAAAACAGATGGGTTACTAGGCTGGGAAACTATTAGTGAGCACAACGGACATATAAATGCCGTACATAAGTGCATTAATTTTATAAAATTATCGATTCCCTTTGAGCGGGTGGAAACAGTGGAAATTCCCGCAAGAATAAGACGCGTTATTGCTGCAAAAGTTATAAATAATGATGTAGAGGTAGGCTGGGTGCCACTTCAAAATTTAGGGCCTGGAATATTATTTGGAAATTTTATTACAGAAAATAAAAATGGTAGAGCGTATGCAGTATGTATAAATACGAATCATAAGAATATTAAAATTCCGACTCCAGAAATGGAAATTTTTCCATGCGAAGTTATAAGAAAAGATAACGATTTTTATGGCGGTGAGGACGGCAACAACGAAGGAAACGAAGTTTACGATTGCAAAAAAATTAGACGCGCAATGTCGGAGTACGCGCAACAAAATTCAGAGAAAAATAATGCTGATGCTGAAATAAAATATGTAAACAGATGCATGGCAAATAAAACTCCATGTGAAATAAAAGAAAGGGTTGAAAAAATAATGGAAGTGTTAGACTTGGAAGAATTAAATAAAGAAGAAAAAGAGCATATTCGAAGCTTGATATCCGAGAATCCCTTTGTCTTCGGGTTAGATAATGAATTATTGCCAGCAACAAATATTTTAACACACAGAATAAAAACGACTCATGGAGAGCCAGTTCGTGTGAAACCGTACCGTTACCCGATAGCATTAAAAAATATTATGCAGCAAGAAATAGAGAAGTTACTGGAAAAAGATATTATAGAACCATCTATGTCGAGTTGTAGTAGCTTAGCATGGATAGTTAACAAGAAACCTGACCCTTAAGGCAGGAAACGCTGGCGTTTGGTGACAGATTTTCGCCAACTAAATGAAATCACTGTGGAAAGTTGCTATCCACTGCCATTAACGTGTGACATCTTAGAAAATTTAGCGTCGGCAAATTATATTACCACCGTAGACCTTAAGGACGGCTATTATCAGGTAAAGATTGATGCGAAAGACGCACTTAAATCTGCGTTTTCAGGGCCATCGGGCACATACCAATACAAACGCATTGCTATTGGGTTATGTGAAGCACCTATTACCTTTAGTAGGGCAATGGCTCTAGCTTTGCAGGGCTTGCAAGGTACAGAATTAGAGATTTATCTAGACGATGTAATAATTCATGCAGAAAATTTAGAACAGCATGCAGTAAGATTTAAAAGATTTTTAAAACGCATTGAGAAAGCTAATCTAACAATAGAACCGAAGAAATGTCAATTTATAAGACGCGAGGCGAAAGTGTTAGGACATATAGTAGGTAAAGGGCAAATACAAACAGAACCTAAAAAGATAGAAGCAGTGCGTGATTATCCTATACCAACAAATAAAAAGAAAGTAAAACAATTTTTAGGCTTTGTTGGTTACTATCGTCGGTTCATAAAAGATTTTGCAAGCATAGCAAGACCGTTACATAAATTAAGTTCAAAGAAAGAGAAATTTCTGTGGCTAGAAGAACATTAAATAGTATTTGACACGTTACGTAAGAAGCTATGCGAAGAACCTGTGTTGGCCGCGCTTAACTTAAGCGAGCCATTTATAGTAACAACAGATGTGTCTGATTATGCAATAGGCGCAATATTGAGCCAAGGAAAAATCAGCGAAGATCGACCTTGTGTATATGCCTCAAGATGTTTAAAAGGAAGCGAATTTAGATATACTGTATATGACAAAGAATTGTTGGCAGCTGTTTTTGCAAAAGAACAGTTTAGACGTTATTTATACGGTACAAAATTCACAGTAGTTACAGATCATGAACCGTTAAAGCATTTTCATACAAGCACAAATCCCGATTTAATATTTAACAGATTAAAAGCAGCTTTACGAGGATATACGTTTGACGTAGTGTATAGACCAGGAAGGAAAAATAATGCAGCTGATGCATTGTCTAGAAATCCGGTAATTGCAGACGGCGAAGAAAATCCTGAATTACCACGTGCAGAAATGTATCAATTAGCAGATAAGCAAGAAAATCAGGAACCAAACGCAAACGAATGCGGTCCGCCAGCAAGAATATTTATTACACGCGCAATTAATAAAAATGCAAATAAAACTAAAGAAGATTCAAGTTCAGAAAATTCTGAAAATCCTAAGGAGAAAATCTTTATTAAAGAAACAAGCGACGAGTCAGAAATTGCGAGTATAACCG
The DNA here is from genome assembly GCA_017163975.1 of Anastatus disparis. Classification (NCBI taxonomy): domain Eukaryota; kingdom Metazoa; phylum Arthropoda; class Insecta; order Hymenoptera; family Eupelmidae; genus Anastatus; species Anastatus disparis. The sequence continues at coordinate 107,235 of JAFFSR010000139.1, forward strand.
GATCTGAAGAAGATTGGAATTATGGGAAAAGAGGAAAAGACCCTTGGAAAAGGTCAACTTACAGGAGAAAAAGACGAAATAATAAAATTATAAAAACGCGTAAAACTCAAGCAGATAGAAAGAAAAAATTAATTCAAGCTGAAAATATAATAAGTCAAGCCCAAAGTGACGGTAAGCTCGCGTTTATGCGAAAAAGTACAAAAATGCGAGAAGGAATTCTTGCAGCGAGTGCACCAGTAGATAAGCCACATGCAGTGTCATTAAGAAAAGAAAAGAATACGTATGAGCCAGCGAGCGAAATATCAAAAAATAAAAGTATATTGAAAAATAATAGAAACAGCTGTGACGTAGAATCGCCATTAGAGACAATAAATGTAAAATCGAAAGCATCTCAACACAACGGCACCAAAATAGAAAAAGAGAAGGGGACACAGGATGATTCACAACACACTTTGCAAAGTAAAGAAAGTAGCCGAGGAAGTATATTAGATCTGATTCCAGAAATGATAACAAAAATGCAAGCTCGATTTTTAGTTGATGTACAAGAACAAGAGATAAATGGTAGAGAAGGTGTACAAATAAATATATGGAAAGAAACACCGGGAGGAGTAGCAGAAGCGCTAAGAGGCAATGTACCTCAAGAAATAATAAATCAAACAGATTTTAATGAGCGAGAAAAAGTTCGACCTCAAGTGCCAAGAGAATACTACAAATTAGTACCAAACATAAGCTCAGAAAAAGATTAAGAGAAAAAATCATTAACAATAAGTTTTGAAGTCGAAATTATTGACAGTGAAACAGACAAAGGCTCATATTTCGAGGATGAGTTTGAGGTACAAGGTACAAGTAAAAATCAAGAGAAAGAAATTATAGGTGAGAGTGAAAGCGAGGGAGATAAGCATGACGTCAGTGAATCTGAGTCGCAAGACGAAAGCATGGAGCAGGAAGAGAATGAGAATGACGTAGAGCTAGATAAAAATGATTTTAAGGAGACTGAGTCGCAAGACCTTGAAGAAAAAAAACTGACGAAGAAAATGAGCATATGAATATAATAGAAACAGTACAAAACGATGACGAAAATGGACCAATAAGTTGGAGTAATTCTTTTAATGATGGTGCAGGTGTATTCGAAGTATATGATGCAAGTGATGAATGTGCACAACACTAGTTGGATTTGATAAGGGATGACAAGATACCGAATGCCGGTAATTGTTTTTTTTACTCAGTAATAAAAGTATGTAATTAAGGAATGTCCGCAAATGAATTAAGAGATATTTTATTAGACGCAATACCGTTGGGTGCATGCGGAGACCCGCAGACAGCAGAAGCTATTTTGACGTCACGCACAAGACACGCAGATGTTGATTGTGTATTTATATTTTCTTGCGAGTTTAATCAAAATATCTGTGTCCATTTCATGACAGATTATGAAGAAACACTATTTTGTCACTTCAAGGCAAATAGTTCAAATAATTTCATTCATTTACATTTAAAAGGTAGGCATTTTACGTCGTACATTTATGCAAGAAATAATAATGGAGTAAAAAAGCATCTACATAATAGAGAAGACGAAGAAAGTTCAGCGTCAAGCGAGAGTGACGGTGCACAGGGAGATAACGATGACGATGAGCCAGGTACTCCTATTACACCTACGACAGACGTACTGGCGCAAGGAGAAAAGGGTCAATCACATAAGATAAGTGATGCACTTGAGCGTTGCCTTGTAAAGAATGCAAGGCCACCGCGCGAGAAACCACCTTGGAAGCTACTAGATAACGAGTCCTCGGAACCATTGCAGAATTATGTTAAATTAAATACCAAAAATTTTCGAAAAGGAGTCAGCGTATATTTATTAAAGCAAGAGCGAAAAGGGAAACACAATGTTCAATACGGAGGATTTTTTGAGATCGAAAAAATAAACCACGCGAAACATAATATAATGCTAAATACGCGAATAGAATCAACAGATAAAAGCAAACGAGTAACTATTATAAGTCTCTCTCTTATACTGTATTTGCTTTATAATAAATATCAGTCACTTATTACTAATTCTCTCGTTAATTTATTTGCATCCTCACACTCCCCATAGGAGTGCGTATTAATTAAATCCCACGTAACACAATAATCAAAATATACAATGTCCATATTGTAAAAAATTAGGACACTCACTTGATACATGTTTTACAATTAAAAATTAAAAAAAAAGCAAGAGAAATTTTGCAGATTATGCAAAAAAACCAATCATACAAATAAACAATGTCAATCAAAAATAACTGAATCAAATAATACACAGGGAAACGCTTAGACTCATCTTGGAGAAAGCGAACAAGAGGAGTTACAAAACAAAAATCGCTCAATAATTATGAAGACATTCAATATTTTGCAAGAGAACACGAAATTGATTACGAATTCGAAATATGTGACACATTTAATAATATTAATATAAATAATTTAAGTTCTACATTAAATTGCAGTATAGAGAAAGAAATGCTACACGATACGATAGAAATCAAACCATAGGTGGAAAATGACTCAAAATTAATAATAATACATGAAAATAAATCCAAAAATATGAACAATATAAATTAAGAAACTGAAATAAGTAATTCTGAAAATAATATAGATGAAAATATACCATTGGTAAATTTCCAAATTGGTTAATTAACCAATTTGGAAATTTAATTAGCCATTATTTTATTAACCAAATTGGTAAATTTACGTATTTAAACTAGGGAATACACTACAATTTATTGAAATAAAAAATCTATTTATAGGCAAAGTATGTAAATTATTAATAGATACAGGTGCTCAACTGAATATAATAAAAGAAAAATTAGTACCACCTAATTCTATTAACGATAATATTAAAATATATTTATCAGGAATTTCTAATACACCTATAAAAACATTAGTTAATTTTCCTATAAAGAAACAAATTTTCATGTAGCTTCAAAAAATTTTTCGGTACCCTATGATGGAGTTTTAGGTATAAATGTTTTAAAAGAAAATAAATTAAGACTAGATAAAGGATATTTAGGAATAAATGGAAAAAAATATTACATTCAAACAGACTATAAAGATGAAAAAAATTCAAGTTTAAATTTATGTATACAAAACAACGAAAGAAATGACGCAGCAGTTACTAATACATTTCAATTATTGAATTGTATCACGCTTATCCAAGATACTAAACACATATCTTCGATCACGCAATTTTTACAAGATAAAAATGAAAACATAGAAAATCTTATGAAAGATATTAATTGTATTTAAAAAAAAAAAATCAATTTAAAGATGAACAAGATATAGATTATGATAAATTCCTTTTAAAACTACAAGATAATACAAATTTTAATATTGAAAATAAAGATAAACAATTTCTTACTTATTTTATTGAAGAAGATATTGCTATATTAAATATGCAGGAAGAAGAACCTGAAGAAACTATAACACATGAAAACATAAATCATATGTACGAAGAAAATATCGATCGTAAAGAAAAATTATTAAATAAAATAACTTTAAATTATTTGAACGAAGAAAATAAACAAAGTATAAAGGATCTAAATATAAAAAATGGAGATATATTTTGGCTTGAAGGAGAAAAAATGGGAAAATGTAATTTAGAATATCATGAAATAAATTTAACAGATAATAGACCAATATACGTTAAACTATTCCCATTACCATACAAATCAAAAGAAATCTCTATAGAAGAAACACAAAAATTAATCGATGATGATTTAATAAGACCTTCTAAAAGTGCTTATAATGCACCAGCATTTGTACTAAAAAAGAAACCTGGTAATGATGGAAAACCAAGATGGCGTTTAGTCATAGATTATAGAAAATTAAATGAAAACACCATACCCGATCCATACTTAATACCATCTATAACAGAAATCTTTGATGATTTAGGTGAAAATAAATATTTTATAACTGTGGATATGGTTTCAGCCTTTCATTGGGTACCAATAAGAGAATCTGATATTCATAAAACAGCTTTTAGCGTACATCTCTTGGGAAGATTTGAATTTAATGTTTTACCGTTTGGTTTAACTAATTCTCCACTAACATTCATGAGAGTCGCCAGTACTGCTCTTTGGGGAACTTATAAGTAAAAGAAATTTTCATGTATACATTGATGACATCACATAGCACGAAAGCTTCCAGGAAGCTTCCATACTAATATCCCACATAGCATGAAAGCTTCCGGGAAGCTTCCATGCTATGTGGGTAATAATAGCTGCTAAATCAAAAAAAGAACATAATATCAAATTTAATTTAGTAGCCTCAAATTTAAGAGAAGCAGAACTCAAGTTGGAACCTAAAAAGTGTGAATTTATGAAAGAAGAAGTCACATTTTTGGGACATACAATCAGTGAAAATAGTATAAAAGCCGACCCTAAAAAAGTTGAAGCGGTAAAATTATTCCCAATTCAAAAAACAGTTAAGAATATAAGAGAATTTTTGGGATTGGCAGGATATTATGAGGAGGTCACGTATCTCTGTCCTTTTCTAATCTAAGAATTGAATTTTTTACAGAAACTAATAACCTTAGCAAAAAATGAAGAGAAAGCCGCATTTCGTATCAGAAAAAGCAATATTTTCTTTGATAAGGAAAAATTAATTTTATTGCTTCATTTTCAAGAAAACCTTGAAAAACTTGAATTGTAGAGGTTAGGGTGGACAATTTGGTTTTTCAAGGTTTTCTTGACAACGAAGCAATAAAATTAAATTTTTCTCATCAAAGAAAATATTGCTTTTTTTGATACGAGATGCGGCTTTCTCTTCATTTTTTGCTAAAGTTATTAGTTTCTGTAAAAAACTCAATTCTTTGATTAGAAAAGGACAGAGATACGTGACCTCCTCTTATAGGAGATTTATTAATGATTTTGCAAAAATCACAAAACCATTAACACGGCTATTACAAAAAGAAGTAAATTTTATATGGGATCCTGAAAAACAAGAAGCTTTCGATAAACTTAAAAAAACACTATGCTCTGCTCCATTATTACAATTTCCTTAACTAGAAAAACCTTTTATAATAACAACTGATGCATAAGGATATGCATTAAGGGCTATATTATCACCGAGAGTAATTGGAGAAGATAAACCGATAGCATATGCATTAAGGATCTTGAAAGGACCAGAATTAAAATATCACAAATATGAAAAAGAAGCACTAGGTATATTATTTGGCATAGAAATATTCAAAAATTATATTTATCGAAATAAATTTACTATAGTAACGGACCATAAGCCATTACTTTTATTTAGATCGGCAGATAAATATAATAGAGTTCAAAGATGGCGACTTAAATTAGCAAAAAATGATTTTAACATAATATATAAAAAAGGAAAAATAAATGTAAATAGTGATGCTTTATCAAGAAATCCCATAGATACAGTAGAAATAAATGTCGTAACAAGAGCACAAAAAGCTAAAGAAAACGAAAGCAATAATAAAGCAACAGCTTTACCAACAAATGAAATGAAAATACAGAAATTAAATGAAGAACGTGCACGTATAAAAAAGAAACGAGGTCGCCCCAAAAAAATAATTAAAATAATAACAAATCAAGACGTCAAGACTGACGAAAATATTATACAACAAGATACATGTACAAACAAATCGAATACAATAATATATTCGAAAAATTCTATAGAACATAGAAAAGATAATATTTTTCATTTAATTACAACAGAAAAAAGCCATTAGACGAATTAACAGATAGATACCTCATACAAGATAATATAAAAATAAATAATGAATTAAAAGACAATGAAATCGAAATAATACATTTTAAAAAAAGAAAAATTTTTATTATGTGCTTAAATATTAAAGAATCATTTATTTTAGTAAAAGAAAAATTAATAAATAATCTTAATACATTAAAAAATCTATTAATTAAAAATAAATGTAATATGTTCAGCAATTTAAAGAATATTAAAATTTTAAACATAACTTGGAACGAAATTGAAGAAATTTTATATGATACTTTTAAAGATACAGATATTAAAATTATTATTTGCTTAAACAATACAGAATATGTAAAAATTGAAAACAGAGAAAAATTTTTGATTTATATCATTCTTTAAGTATAGGAGGTCATTCAGGAGTTAATAGAACTTATAATAAAATTAAAAATAAATACTTTTGGAAAAATTTAAAAACTGACATACAAAACCGAATAAAAAGTTGCGAAACATGTCAAAAAAATAAATTAAAAAGAATTAAAACTAAACAACCAATGATCATAACAGATAACCCAGAAAAAACATTCAATAAGATTTCTTTAGATATAGTAGGACCTTTAAACATAACTAAAAATAATAATAAATATATATTAACAATGCAAGATCATTTATCGAAATTCGTAATAGCTGTTGTACTTAAAGATCAAACAGCAGAGTCTATAGCTGAAGCATTTATAAAAAAATTCTTTTGCATTTTTGGTTCACCAAAAATAGTTCTTACCGACAAGGGTGCAAATTTTACAGGTAAATTAATAACAGCGATTTAAAAAAGATTTAAATTTAAAAAAATTGAGACGACCGCATTTCACCCACAATCTAACGGCGCCTTAGAAAGGGCTCATCATCCCTTATTCGAATATTTGAAAAATTTTGCAGATAAGAAAATCGAATGGGATAATTGGCTTGAACTTGCACAATTTAACTATAATACGAGTGTTCATTCAAGTCATAAATTCACACCACATGAATTAGTTTTCGCCTACCCAGCTAGATTACCATCTAGCGAACCTTCGAAACAATCAGAAAAATTACCAACTTTTAATGATTATATAGAAAAGTTATTAAGAGGAGGTCACGTATCGCTGTCCTTTTCTAATCAAAGAAATGATTTTTTTACAAAAACTAATAACTGTATCAAAAAATGAAGAGAAAGCCGCATCTTGTATCAAAAAAAGCAATATTTTCTTTGGTAAGAAAAAATTAATTTTATTGCTTCGTTCTCAAGAAAACCTTTAAAAACCAAATTGTCCACCCTAACCTTTATGATTTAAATTTTTCAAGGTTTTCTTGAAAACGAAGCAATAAAATTAATTCTTTCTTATCAAAGAAAATATTGCTTTTTTTATTACGAGATGCGGCTTTCTCTTCATTTTTTGCTAAAGTTGTTAGATCGTGTAAAAAACTTAATTTTTTGATTAGAAAAGAACAGAGATACGTGACCTCCTCTTAACAAACATGAAAGATATTGCAAAAATAGCTCGAGAAAATTTAATATCATCAAAGGAAAAATCTAAACTATACTATGACAGATCTATAAATCCTGTAAATTTTAACATTGGCGATGAAGTCTGGTTTATAAAAGAACCAAAGCCAGGAAAATTAGAGAGGAATCATAATTTGGGACCCTTTGAGGTATTAAAAATTCACGAAAATAGCAATATCACTACAAATTATGAGGGTGGTCCAAAACTAGTTCATGCTAATAAATTAATTTTGCATAAATGTAAAAATTAATATTACTTTCTATTTTCAGAACTCTTTATCCTCTATATAAACATAAAAAAATGCTGTCTATCATATTTATCTTCTTGTCTCTTATCAAGAGTAATTCTGCAATCATCCGTTTCAACTGTGAATCTACAGATCTAATCATTACTACATACTCTTTACTAGATAAGGGCGAATGTGATTTTTAACAAGAAAATGTCACTTTAAGTAATACAACAATAGAATTACTACAAATTGCAGAATTTAAATCCATAAAAATCATGCAGTGTAAAATAGAAATACAGAGAACAGTATTTCACTTCGGAATGTTCAGCCATCTGGGTACTACAGCTCATGCCCTACAAGAATATCTTTACGAAATCAGCCATGAAAAATGTAAATTTATACATGAAACAGGAATATTTAAATATGATAATATTCATACAATAGCGGATTTAAAAATAAATTCAACAAGATCAGTAGGAATAAATTTCGCTGGTTCAGTTAAGGATAAAACATGCCAAGGAGCATCATACGCGGATAGTTTTGGTTCCTGGGATAACGTACTCGTCCGAGGCCTCATAAGAATAACTCTACTAGGAGAATATGCTCAAGTAAGTTTAAAAAACAATAAATTACGATTAAACTCAGGAACCATATGCAATTTTACGAATGAACACTGCATCGATTCACAAGCAAGCTATACTTTTTAAGAACATTTACTTGCAGAGAAGGGTTTTAAAACAGAATATGAAATCTTATATAGAGGCCCCGCAAGAATGATAAATTCAAAAAATCAAAATCGTATTTATACTGTAAATTCTATTAAGATAACATTTTCATTATCAGCGTTAAATAATATTAACATTTGTAATAGGATATTAACAAAAACCAAACATCCTCAATTATTTATTTTAGACCTTTCATATAATAAATTCTTATTTGACAATAATGAAATGAGGAAAGAAGTAACGAACTTAGATATATTTACTTACGTGAATTCTAAATTTGTATATATCGAAAAACATTTTAGGGCTGATCTTAAAGATTTGTATTTTAATATCTTAAAAGAAAAATGCGAAATTGAGAAAAAAATCATACGCGAATCTCTATCCCTTGCATCCATAGCTCCCTATGAATTTGCCTATAATATCATACAAAAACCTGGGTATATAGCTAAACTTGCTGGAGAAGTAGTACATGTAATAAAATGTACACTAGTAGAAGTACAATTAAAACACACAAACAAGTGTTATATTCAACTTCCTGTAACAACAAAAAATGAGACATGGTTTTCAACACCGAAAACACATATTTTATTGAAATCAGGTTCTGAAATAAATTGTAATTCAATCATTCCACAATATTATAAAATTGGGAAAGATTGGATAAATCTTTTACCAAAACCAAGGGCAACAAAAAATATTGCAAAAATGTTAAGACCAAATACTCAAACTTCATGGATGCCTAAAAAAATAACATCACTGGCAACCAGTGGCATTTATTCTCAAGAACACTTACAGGAACTACAACAACATATAATGTTCCTTTTCAAAAAAGCAGCTCTATTAAATGCTAGAGCGAGAGGAATCCAGGGTGAAGAAAATTCAAGAGAAGATTTATTAAGTAATTTACTATTCATAAATAAACTTACAACATTTGGGTCAATAAGTTCAGCTATAATAATGATTTTCATCATTCTTCATACAATTAAATTAATTATGGATACTATTATAAGGGGATATACCCTTCATACAATATATGGCTGGTCGATACATTTATTAGGAGCCATTTTTATCTCCATTACGCATTTAATAATTATATTAAATAATCAAATAAAAAAAATACCAAGATATGAAGAAGTAGAATTGAAAGAAAATAGAGAAACCAGTCATATCAGAACCCACGGTCTTACAATCTCCTTTGCCTCGACCAACGCCCCCACCTTAACCAAATAAATCACCCTACATAACACCATCTCCCGCAAGTACATCTACTCCTTCTAAATCAGCACCTCAAGAACCGAAAGAGATTCGACTATTTAATCTTAGTCGTAATTAATTTTTAAAAAAAGAATATATATAATAATAAATTCCACAATTCGAAAAATATAAAATCAGCCCATAAACATCGTTCTATTAAATAAGCATTATCATATATATAATTAAATACATATAAATATAGCCGATAAAAATTATTTGTTAATTATAGAAACAATTAGTACAACTTTTTAATTGTGATTTGAAATAAATCACATATACATAATATTCAAATACACTACAAATTATGCATACTTCATTGTTTTGTTTTACATATATGAATAAATGACACTATGCGCATGTGTCATTTACTTAAACATGTCGATATCAATTGACATCGTAAGCATATTTAATCTAACAATAAAAAAAAAGACAAAAAAACAACATACTATGGATATACGATACACATCTATATTAGAGCGATTATAAATTTCATTTTTTCTGCGTGTCATTTACTTATATACTTTATTAAGCACATATTTCACTTAAATTTTAAATATTATTCATCGAAATCTTAACTTTCTATGAATTCATATAAGAATCGCTTCCATAGCACCTAGAGACTTTATCCAAGTGTTTAAATTGGGGATTTTGAGGTCTTATTCTATAATTTGCAGTAAAATTTATACTTTAGCACTCTTAAAATGTTGTAAGAGAGCAAAACCTCTAGACAATTTAGCTTAATTGGACCGCAAAATATTTGGAAATACTCGATTTTTAGAGTCTAAAATAAATTATCTAAAGGCAGAAAGCTGAAGATTTCTTGATAATAAGTTGTTGTTAATACAAGAAAATATTCTCGAAAAAATTTTTGTGCAGTTTGACACCATAGCATTAAAAATAGCAAAAACGCAATTTTTATAAAAATTGCAATATTTAAACAGCTGTATCTTTGCTCCATGACGACCAATCTTAACATTTTACAGCAAGTTTAGAAGCTTTTGGTAATGTCTTTCAAACGAGACCTGCTAAAAGTGCTTTCATTAAAAATACTGCCTCCAGCAGCAGTTTGAATCTTGATAGTTTTTTATTTTTTTCCGTTTCCTTAATTCTTCTGTGAGAAGAAAGTAAACAAACAATAATTGAAGGAATAAATTTAAAAATATTTAGCAAAGATACAAAAAAATTTAAAGGTTGTGAATTAATATCTTTTTACTGGGTGACGAGTTATGACAGTTTGAAAATAGGTTGAAAAGGGCTATATTTAAACTTTGAGGCCTATATCTCCGGTTCTAGGGCCAATAGAAGGCTAAAATTCTCACCGTATACTTATTATATATAGTGAAACTACATATTAAAATTACAGGTACAGATCTGAGAATCCCCAACACAACTCACCGAAAAGTAAAAACTTGCTCATATTTATATTTCTTATATTTCATTAAGGATGCTATTAGTCATCACTTCTGTATTACGTTTTTTTACATTTTTATAATGTGTGGCCTTTTAACTACGTGCACAACATTTCAACACAAATGCGCACTTTCAAGTAAAGATTTATACCATTACGTTTTCCTTTATCTAAATAATTTATTAACCCTATTTTTACATTAAAAATAAATAGATCTTTGCAAAAGAAAATATGAGAGGTTAAAATGATTTCCGTTATTCATACTCTTTAATTCCATGAATGCTATACACATATTTATGTATATTAGAAATATTAGATTTATTTAGATTGACTTATTCTCGCTCACTGTTCCACTTAGAATACACTCTTGCAAACTGTGCTCTTAAAATAGACAATACATCGAATTGAGGTAAAAATGACCTATAATCTTAACAACAAATAATTCTAACATTTTTTATTTATATTCTATATGATAATTAAGATATATTATAGGTGCAAATGAAAATTCTAAAAGCTATGAATACAAATGTTTGAACAAAAGTTTCAATCGATTAAACATACCATAAGAGGTTAAGTGCTTTAATATACATGTTCACAGCATTATTTACAAATTGATTTTGAGTTACATCTTTGAGATCTTCTATACTATTCAAATCCCACCATTTTGAATCATGTTTGTCGGTAAGGGCCTTTTCTTCATTAAGTCTGCAACAAAAGAAATATTTGTATAGTTATAAATAAGTAGACATCTAATAATAAATAAGAGTTATTGATTTATTTTAATATATAATAGTATGAAATCTAAAAAGTGTAAGATTAATTTTTTTTATTTAATACTTTCTATTAATAGTATACTCATTGAATTTTGACAATTTTGACGATCATTACAGAAACTTTATTATGAAAATAACTCATTGAAAACCATCTTAAACATTTAGGCCCATCTGCATTTTTTAAAGATGACCAACTAAAAAAGATGTAGCCCATGTAGGTAAGTGTGTATGTGTGTATGAGTATGTGGGTAAGTGTATCTGTGTATGTGTATGTGTGAATGTGTATGTGTGTGTGTATATGTATATGTGTATAAGCGTATGTGCGTATGTGTATGTAAATGTGTGTATGTGTATATGTGTATGTGTATGTGTATGTGTGTATGTGTATGTGCCTGTACGGAAGTGTGTATTTGTATGTGTGTATGTAAATGTGTGTATTTGTATATGCGTATCTGTATGTGTGTATGTGTATGTCTAAATCTTTATGTGTGTGTGTATGTAAATGTGTGTATGTGTATGTGTGTAGGTGTATGTGTGTATGCGTATGTATGCATGTGTGTGTGTATGTGTGTGTGTGTGTCTGTATGTGTACGTGTGTATGTGTATAAGTGTATGTGTATGTGTGTATGTGTATGTGTATGTGTGTATGTGTATGTATGTATGTATGTGTATGTATGTATGTGTATGTGTGTATGTGTATGTGTGTATGTGTATGTGTGTGTGTGTGTGTCTGTGTGTGTGTGTGTGTATGTGTACGTGTGTATGTGTATATGTGTATGTGTGTATGTGTATGTGTATGTGTGTATGTGTGTATGTGTGTATGTGTATGTATGTATGTGTATGTGTATGTGTGTATGCGTGTATGTGTATGTATGTATGTGTATGTGTGTATGTGTATGTGTTTATATGTATGTGTGTATGTGTATGTGTGTATGTGTATGTGTGTATGTGTATGTGTGTATGCGTATGTATGTATGTGTATGTATGTATGTGTATCTGCGTATGTGTATGTGTGTATGTGTGTATGTGTATGTGTATGCGTGTATGTGTATGTGTGTATGTGTATGTGTGTATGTGTATGTATGTATGTGTATGTATATGTGTGTATGAGTATGTGTGTATGAGTATGTGCGCATGCGTATGTATGTATGTGTATAATTGTGTGTATGTGTATATATGTATATGTATGTGTGTATGTGTACGTGTGCATGTGTACGTGAGTATGTGTGTGTATGTGTATGTTTATGTGTATGTGTATGTGTGTATGTGCATGTTCGTATGTGTATGTGTATGTTTATGTGTATGTGTATGTGTATGTTTATGTGTATGTGTATGTGTGTTTGTGTATGATTGTATGTGTGTGTATGTGTATGTGTGTATGTGTATGTGTATGTGTTTGCGCATGTGTGTATGTGTATGTGTATGTTTATGTGTATGTGTATGTGTGTATGTGTATGATTGTATGTGTGTGTATGTGTATGTGTGTATGTGTATGTTTGTATGTGTATGTCTGTATGTGTTTGTGTGTGTGTATGTGTGTATGCGCATGTGTGTATGTGTATGTGTATCTGTACATATGTATGTGTGTATGCGTATGTGTGTGTATGTAAATGTGTGAATGTAAATATGTGTATGTGTATGTGTATAGGTGTATGTGTGTATGCGTATGTATATATATGTGTGTATGTGTGTATGTCTGTATGTGTACGTGTGTATGTGTATAAGTGTATGTGTATCTGTGCATGTGTATCTGTATATGCGAATGTGCGTATGCGCATGTGTGTATGTGTATGTGTATGTGTATGTGTGTATGTGTGTATGTGTATGAGTGTATGTGTATGTGTGAATAAGTATGTATTCGTGTAAGTGTGTGTATGTGTATGTGTGTATGTGTATCTGTGCATGTGTATGTGTGTATGTGTATGTGTGTATGTGTGTGTGTATGTGTATGTGTGTATGTGTTTGTGTGTATGTGTATGTGTGTATGCGCATGTGTGTATGTGTATCTGTACATGTGTATGTGTGTATGTGTATGTGTGTATGTTAGTTAATGTATGTGTATATGTATATGTGTATATGTGTGTATGTGTGTATGTGTATGTGTGTATGTGTATGTCTAAATCTTTATGTGTTTGTGTATGTAAATGTGTGTATGTGTATGTGTAGGTGTATGTGTGTATGCGTATGTATGTATGTGTGTGTATGTGTGCGTGTGTGTGTCTGTATGTGTACGTGTGTATGTGTAAAAGTGTACGTGTATGTGTGTATATGTATGTGTGTATGTGTATGTATGTATGTGTATGTATGTGTATGTGTGTATGCGTGTGTGTATGTGTGTGTGTGTCTGTATGTGTACGTGTGTATGTGTATGTGTGTATGTGTATGTGTGTATGTGTATGTATGTGTATGTATGTGTATGTGTGTATGTGTATGTGTGTGTATGTGTGTGTGTATATGTATCTGTGTATGTGTATGTGTGTATGTGTATGTGTGTATGTGTATGTGTGTATGTATGTATGTGTATGTATGTATGTGTATGTGTGTATGTGTGTATGTGTGTATGTGTGTGTATGTGTATGTGTGTATGTGTATGTGTGTATGTGTATGTATATGTGTGTATGAGTATGTGTGTATGTGTATGTGCGCATGCGTATGTATGTATGTGTATAATTGTGTGTATGTCTATGTGTGTATATGTATGTGTGTATGTGTACGTGTGTTTGTGTACGTGTGTATGTGTACGTGAGTATGTGTGTGTATGTGTATATGTGTATGTGTATGTATATGTGTATGTGTATGTGTATATGTGTATGTGTATGTATATGTGTATGTGTATGTGTGTATGTGTATGATTGTATGTGTGTGTATGTGTATGTGTGTATGTGTATGTTTGTATGTGTATGTCTGTATGTGTATGTATGTATGTGTATGTGTGTATGTTTGTATGTGTATGTCTGTATGTGTATGTATGTATGTGTATGTGTGTATGCGCATGTGTGTATGTGTATGTGTGTATGTGTATGTGTATCTGTACATGTATATGTGTGTATGTGTATGTGTGTGTATGTAAATGTGTGTATGTGTATGTGTATAGGTGTATGTGTGTATGCGTATGTATATATGTGTGTGTGTGTATGTGTGTGTGTCTGTATGTGTACGTGTGTATGTGTATAAGTGTATGTGTATCTGTGCATGTGTATGTGTGTATGCGAATGTGCGTATGCGCATGTGTGTATGTGTATGTGTATGTGTGTATGTTTGTATGTGTGTATAAGTATGTATTTGTGTAAGTGTGTGTATGTGTATGTGTGTATGTGTATCTGTGCATGTGTATGTGTGTATGTGTATGTGTATGTATATGTGTTTGCGCATGTGTGTATGTGTATGTGTATGTTTATGTGTATGTGTATGTGTGTATGTGTATGATTGTATGTGTGTGTATGTGTATGTGTGTATGTGTATGTTTGTATGTGTATGTCTGTATGTGTTTGTGTGTGTGTGTATGTGTGTATGCGCATGTGTGTATGTGCATGTGTATCTGTACATGTGTATGTGTGTATGCGTATGTGTGTGTATGTAAATGTGTAAATGTAAATATGTGTATGTGTATGTGTATAGGTGTATGTGTGTATGCGTATGTTTATATATGTGTGTGTATGTGTGTATGTCTGTATGTGTACGTGTGTATGTGTATAAGTGTATGTGTATCTGTGCATGTGTATGTGTATATGCGAATGTGCGTATGCGCATGTGTGTATGTGTATGTGTATGTGTATGTGTGTATGTGTGTTTGTGTATGAGTGTATGTGTATGTGTGTATAAGTATGTATTTGTGTAAGTGTGCGTATGTGTATGTGTGTATGTGTATCTGTGCATGTGTATGTGTGTATGTGTATGTGTGTATGTGTGTGTGTATGTGTATGTGTGTATGTGTTTGTGTGTATGTGTATGTGTGTATGCGCATGTGTGTATGTGTATCTGTACATGTGTATGTGTGTATGTGTATGTGTGTATGTGTGTATGTTAGTTAATGTATGTGTATATGTATATGTGTATATGTGTGTATGTGTGTATGTGTATGTCTAAATCTTTATGTGTTTGTGTATGTAAATGTGTGTATGTGTATGTGTAGGTCTATGTGTGTATGCGTATGTATGTATGTGTGTGTATGTGTGCGTGTGTGTGTGTCTGTATGTGTACGTGAGTATGTGTATAAGTGTATGTGTATGTGTGTATATGTATGTGTGTATGTGTATGTATGTATGTGTATGTATGTGTATGTGTGTATGTGTGTGTATGTGTGTGTGTGTCTGTATGTGTACGTGTGTATGTGTATGTGTGTATGTGTATGTGTGTATGTGTATGTATGTATGTGTATGTATGTATGTGTATGTGTGTATGTGCATGTGTGTATGTGTGTGTATGTGTCTGTGTGTATATGTATGTGTATATGTGTATGTGTGTATGTGTATGTGTGTATGTGTATGTGTGTTTGCGTATGTATGTATGTGTATGTATGTATGTGTATGTGTGTATGTGTGTATGTGTGTATGTGTATGTGTGTATGTGTATGTATATGTGTGTATGAGTATGTGTGTATGTGTATGTGCGCATGCGTATGTATGTATGTGTATAATTGTGTGTATGTGTATGTGTGTATATGTATGTGTGTATGTGTATGTGTGTATGTGTGTATGTGTGTATGTGTATGTGTGTATGTGTATGTGTGCATGTGTATGTTTGTATGTATATGTCTGTATGTGTATGTGTGTATGTGTATGTGTGTATGCGCATGTGTGTATGTGTATGTGTATGTTTATGTGTATGTGTATGTGTGTATGTGTATGATTGTATGTGTGTGTATGTGTATGTGTGTATGTGTGTATGTGTATGTTTGTATGTGTATGTCTGTATGTTTATGTGTGTATGCGCATGTGTGTATGTGTATGTGTATCTGTACATGTATATGTGTGTATGTGTATGTGTGTGTATGTAAATGTGTGTATGTGTATGTGTATAGGTGTATGTGTGTATGCGTATGTATATATGTGTGTGTGTGTATGTGTGTATGCGCATGTGTGTATGTGTATGTGTATCTGTACATGTGTATGTGTGTATGCGTATGTGTGTGTATGTAAATGTGTGAATGTAAATATGTGTATGTGTATGTGTATAGGTGTATGTGTGTATGCGTATGTATATATATATGTGTGTGTATGTATGTATGTCTGTATGTGTACGTGTGTATGTGTATAAGTGTATGTGTATCTGTGCATGTGTATGTGTATATGCGCATGTGTGTATGTGTATCTGTACATGTGTATGTGTATGTGTGTATGTGTATGTGTGTATGTGTGTATGTTAGTTAATGTATGTGTATATGTATATGTGTATATGTGTGTATGTGTGTATGTTAGTTAATGTATGTGTATATGTATATGTGTATATGTGTGTATGTGTGTATGTGTATGTGTGTATGTGTATGTCTAAATCTTTATGTTTTAGAATAACTTTTTCTTCCACAATTTAAAACAAATAATATAAACTTTTATCCAACCAATGGGAAGTAAGGCCTTTGTAAATCAATAAGATCCAAAAATCATTTTAAAAAAATTGTTACGTTTCGTCGGTATGGTTTCCGACCTCTTCAGACTAAAAAGACGTAATTAAAATTTATTAAACAAAACAAATTAAATATACACAAAAATAGTTTTCACTTTACAGTACATACCTAACTTAAAATTAATTCATACACTAAACTAGTTACATGAGAATTACTCATATTGTCGAACTAAGAACTGATACAAGTTGTTGTCTATTTATATTGAAAATCAGAAAGACAGTTAGATATTTGTTTATAAACAGAAGGCAAATACATTATGTCCGTTTTTAAATTTATCGCATTTTTATTTCCGTTTATATATAACATTTCGGATATCTTACGCTTTTTGTTGTTACATTCTTTATCTAAAATTATTGTATTTGACCAATCAAATTCATGAGAGCATTTTTTCATGTGTTCACCCACAACTGTATTTTTATTGATAGACTTTTTATGTTCATTTAATCTTGTTTTTAATGATCTCTTTGATTCCCCAATATAACAAGCTGAACAAGATTTACAGTTAAATTTATAAACAATACCAGTGATATCATCTTTCTTAAGCTTATCTTTACCAATTTTGATAATGTGGTCAAGTTTTTTATTAACTAATGGTATAGTATTTATGTTAAATTTTTTTAACGATTTTTTGCATTGGTTATATAATCGAGGAACAAAAGGAATCGCTATTGTACATATTGAGTCAGAAAAATTACTTAGTTTTGATTTTTCATTAACATTATTGTATTTATAATTTTGTAATCTTTTGTTTATGCATGATATAATGAATTTTTTTGGATAATCATTTTGTTGCAATAACTTTTTAATTAAATTAATATTCTTTTCTTGAAATCGTTTGTCTGAAAGTAAAACTGCTCTATCGGTTAAATTGTAAACAATATTACGTTTTAATTCTATGGTATGAAAAGATTTAAAGTTCAGTAAACGAGAGGAATTTGTTGATTTTTGAAACCAATCAGTTATTAAATAATTATTTTCTCTAATTAAAGTTAAATCTAAAAAGTTAATTTTATTGTTTTTTTCCATCTCATGCGTAAATCCAATACATTTGTCATAATTATTAAAAATATTCAATACAGTTGTGAGATCATCTTTATGAATACAAGTTATTATGTCGTCAACATATCTATAATAAAAGATCGGTTTTATATTATGTTCAAATTTTAAAATGCTAAGACACTCGCTCTCTAAATCGTCCATTACTATATTCGCAAATAATGGCGAAATGGGAGAACCCATAGGAGTGCCATAAATTTGTTGATAAGTCACATTATTAAAAGTAAAAAATGTATTATTAAATAAAAACTTAGTAATATTGATAACATCACAAAACGGAATTTTACATTTATTATGAATTGACTCTACACGTCTTTCTAGACTTTTCATTACGAGTTCATATGATACATTTGTATACAAAGAAGTAACATCTAAAGAAATTAAACAAAAGTCTTTCGGAATTATAATGTCTCTAATTTTATGTACAAAATTTAAACTGTTATCAATGTTAGAATTCGGAATATTAAATGTCTTTTTTAAATTATCATATAAAGATTTTGCTAAATTATGAATGGGACTACCAATAGTAGAAATGATTGGTCTAAGAGGAATGTTAATTTTATGTATCTTTGGTAGTCCATACGCACGAGGTAACACAGTGTTTGTTTGTGTTAATTCCATATCTTTATATAATCTGTCAAGAGATTCTAAATTATTTAGAATCTTCATAAATTTATATACTTCTTTCTGTATGGTAGCTAACGGACATTTATTACAAACTTTGTATGTGTCACTATTAGACAATAAAACGTTCATTTTCGCAATATAATCAGATAAATTCATACAAACGGTCAAATTTCCTTTATCGGCTCTAGTAAAAAGTAAATTATTTTCATTTTCTTTTACAAATTTTTTTGGTAAACAATAAATCATTATTAAACTTTTTCTCTTCTACTGACAATTGAAGTCTATTTTTTAAATTATATTTAATATTTCTAACAATTGTTGATCTAACATTGTTTATAATATTTGAATCAACATTATTTAAAAATCCTAATTTAAATTCTACATTCTTTATTATGTCTATTGAATCGAGTTTGTTTATATTTGATTTGACGTTAAACTTAGGACCTAGAGAAACAATATTAGTTACTTCTATTGGCAATGAAAAATCTGAAATATTTTTGACCCAACTATTTTTAACAATTACATTATCTGATTCATTAACAGAATTAAATTTATTACAATATAATTTATTAAATTTAATATCGAGCATTTTAGATTTTTTAAAATAAATATTTCTACTTTTTCTCTCAGTCATTGTATAAAAATTATAGAGAGACTGTTTATCTATTTTTAAATGACTAATTTTATATTTCAAGGCGTTCAAACGTTTATGTAAATAATTTAAATGTATGAAACTGTCACACAACATGAAATTGAACATTCTATATTGAATTCTTAAATTAAAAGTTTTCACTTTATTTTTAACCGAATTGCTATAAAATTTAAAACTATTTAACGATTTATCAGCTCTCATTATATGATTAGGAATCAATCCCGACTGTTTACATCTCACCAAAAATTGATGATGGGCGTTAGCAGTTGATAAATTATGTCTCAACATTGTCCAATTTTTCAGATAGTGAACTGCGTGAAAACCAAAATTTATGAAGATAAATCCATAAAAACTCAATCCTCTTTGAGAACGGCACTTTCTAGGTTGTACGCCGTGATTCATTTTAGAATAACTTTTTCTTCCACAATTTAAAACAAATAATATAAACTTTTATCCAACCAATGGGAAGTAAGGCCTTTGTAAATCAATAAGATCCAAAAATCATTTTAAAAAAATTGTTACGTTTCGTCGGTATGGTTTCCGACCTCTTCAGACTAAAAAGACGTAATTAAAATTTATTAAACAAAACAAATTAAATATACACAAAAATAGTTTTCACTTTACAGTACATACCTAACTTAAAATTAATTCATACACTAAACTAGTTACATGAGAATTACTCATATTGTCGAACTAAGAACTGATACAAGTTGTTGTCTATTTATATTGAAAATCAGAAAGACAGTTAGATATTTGTTTATAAACAGAAGGCAAATACATTATGTCCGTTTTTAAATTTATCGCATTTTTATTTCCGTTTATATATAACATTTCGGATATCTTACGCTTTTTGTTGTTACATTCTTTATCTAAAATTATTGTATTTGACCAATCAAATTCATGAGAGCATTTTTTCATGTGTTCACCCACAACTGTATTTTTATTGATAGACTTTTTTTTCTTTAATCTGTTTTGATCTCTTGATTCATAAAGCTGAACGTTTACTTAAATTTATAAACAATACGATATCTCTTTCTTAGTTATCTTTACCATTGATATGGTTTTTATTATATGTTGTTTTATGAATTTTTAACGTTTTGCATTGTTATATAATCAGAACAAAATCGCTATTTAATATTAGTCAGAAAAATTACTTATTTTATTTTTCTTAAATTTTGTATTTATAATTTTTAATCTTTTGTTTATCTTATAATATTTTTTGGATAATCTTTTGTTGCAATAACTTTTTAATTAATTATATTCTATACATTATTATATTTTATACGACTAGGAAAAGTAAAATATTTATTTTAAAAAATCTAAAATGCTCGATATTAAATTTAATAAATTATATTGTAATAAATTTAATTCTGTTAATGAATCAGATAATGTAATTGTTAAAAATAGTTGGGTCAAAAATATTTCAGATTTTTCATTGCCAATAGAAGTAACTAATATTGTTTCTCTAGGTCCTAAGTTTAACGTCAAATCAAATATAAACAAACTCGATTCAATAGACATAATAAAGAATGTAGAATTTAAATTAGGATTTTTAAATAATGTTGATTCAAATATTATAAACAATGTTAGATCAACAATTGTTAGAAATATTAAATATAATTTAAAAAATAGACTTCAATTGTCAGTAGAAGAGAAAAAGTTTAATAATGATTTATTGTTTACCAAAAAATTTGTAAAAGAAAATGAAAATAATTTACTTTTTACTAGAGCCGATAAAGGAAATTTGACCGTTTGTATGAATTTATCTGATTATATTGCGAAAATGAACGTTTTATTGTCAAATAGTGACACATACAAAGTTTGTAATAAATGTCCGTTAGCTACCATACAGAAAGAAGTATATAAATTTATGAAGATTCTAAATAATTTAGAATCTCTTGACAGATTATATAAAGATATGGAATTAACACAAACAAACACTGTGTTACCTCGTGCGTATGGACTACCAAAGATACATAAAATTAACATTCCTCTTAGACCAATCATTTCTACTATTGGTAGTCCCATTCATAATTTAGCAAAATCTTTATATGATAATTTAAAAAAGACATTTAATATTCCGAATTCTAACATTGATAACAGTTTAAATTTTGTACATAAAATTAGAGACATTATAATTCCGAAAGACTTTTGTTTAATTTCTTTAGATGTTACTTCTTTGTATACAAATGTATCATATGAACTCGTAATGAAAAGTCTAGAAA
Source organism: Anastatus disparis (assembly GCA_017163975.1). Taxonomy (NCBI): domain Eukaryota; kingdom Metazoa; phylum Arthropoda; class Insecta; order Hymenoptera; family Eupelmidae; genus Anastatus; species Anastatus disparis. The sequence goes on from JAFFSR010000139.1 coordinate 129,048, forward strand.
GACGTGTAGAGTCAATTCATAATAAATGTAAAATTCCGTTTTGTGATGTTATCAATATTACTAAGTTTTTATTTAATAATACATTTTTTACTTTTAATAATGTGACTTATCAACAAATTTATGGCACTCCTATGGGTTCTCCCATTTCGCCATTATTTGCGAATATAGTAATGGACGATTTAGAGAGCGAGTGTCTTAGCATTTTAAAATTTGAACATAATATAAAACCGATCTTTTATTATAGATATGTTGACGACATAATAACTTGTATTCATAAAGATGATCTCACAACTGTATTGAATATTTTTAATAATTATGACAAATGTATTGGATTTACGCATGAGATGGAAAAAACAATAAAATTAACTTTTTAGATTTAACTTTAATTAGAGAAAATAATTATTTAATAACTGATTGGTTTCAAAAATCAACAAATTCCTCTCGTTTACTGAACTTTAAATCTTTTCATACCATAGAATTAAAACGTAATATTGTTTACAATTTAACCGATAGAGCAGTTTTACTTTCAGACAAACGATTTCAAGAAAAGAATATTAATTTAATTAAAAAGTTATTGCAACAAAATGATTATCCAAAAAAATTCATTATATCATGCATAAACAAAAGATTACAAAATTATAAATACAATAATGTTAATGAAAAATCAAAACTAAGTAATTTTTCTGACTCAATATGTACAATAGCGATTCCTTTTGTTCCTCGATTATATAACCAATGCAAAAAATCGTTAAAAAAATTTAACATAAATACTATACCATTAGTTAATAAAAAACTTGACCACATTATCAAAATTGGTAAAGATAAGCTTAAGAAAGATGATATCACTGGTATTGTTTATAAATTTAACTGTAAATCTTGTTCAGCTTGTTATATTGGGGAATCAAAGAGATCATTAAAAACAAGATTAAATGAACATAAAAAGTCTATCAATAAAAATACAGTTGTGGGTGAACACATGAAAAAATGCTCTCATGAATTTGATTGGTCAAATACAATAATTTTAGATAAAGAATGTAACAACAAAAAGCGTAAGATATCCGAAATGTTATATATAAACGGAAATAAAAATGCGATAAATTTAAAAACGGACATAATGTATTTGCCTTCTGTTTATAAACAAATATCTAACTGTCTTTCTGATTTTCAATATAAATAGACAACAACTTGTATCAGTTCTTAGTTCGACAATATGAGTAATTCTCATGTAACTAGTTTAGTGTATGAATTAATTTTAAGTTAGGTATGTACTGTAAAGTGAAAACTATTTTTGTGTATATTTAATTTGTTTTGTTTAATAAATTTTAATTACGTCTTTTTAGTCTGAAGAGGTCGGAAACCATACCGACGAAACGTAACAATTTTTTTAAAATGATTTTTGGATCTTATTGATTTACAAAGGCCTTACTTCCCATTGGTTGGATAAAAGTTTATATTATTTGTTTTAAATTGTGGAAGAAAAAGTTATTCTAAAATGAATCACGGCGTACAACCTAGAAAGTGCCGTTCTCAAAGAGGATTGAGTTTTTATGGATTTATCTTCATAAATTTTGGTTTTCACGCAGTTCACTATCTGAAAAATTGGACAATGTTGAGACATAATTTATCAACTGCTAACGCCCATCATCAATTTTTGGTGAGATGTAAACAGTCGGGATTGATTCCTAATCATATAATGAGAGCTGATAAATCGTTAAATAGTTTTAAATTTTATAGCAATTCGGTTAAAAATAAAGTGAAAACTTTTAATTTAAGAATTCAATATAGAATGTTCAATTTCATGTTGTGTGACAGTTTCATACATTTAAATTATTTACATAAACGTTTGAACGCCTTGAAATATAAAATTAGTCATTTAAAAATAGATAAACAGTCTCTCTATAATTTTTATACAATGACTGAGAGAAAAAGTAGAAATATTTATTTTAAAAAATCTAAAATGCTCGATATTAAATTTAATAAATTATATTGTAATAAATTTAATTCTGTTAATGAATCAGATAATGTAATTGTTAAAAATAGTTGGGTCAAAAATATTTCAGATTTTTCATTGCCAATAGAAGTAACTAATATTGTTTCTCTAGGTCCTAAGTTTAACGTCAAATCAAATATAAACAAACTCGATTCAATAGACATAATAAAGAATGTAGAATTTAAATTAGGATTTTTAAATAATGTTGATTCAAATATTATAAACAATGTTAGATCAACAATTGTTAGAAATATTAAATATAATTTAAAAAATAGACTTCAATTGTCAGTAGAAGAGAAAAAGTTTAATAATGATTTATTGTTTACCAAAAAATTTGTAAAAGAAAATGAAAATAATTTACTTTTTACTAGAGCCGATAAAGGAAATTTGACCGTTTGTATGAATTTATCTGATTATATTGCGAAAATGAACGTTTTATTGTCTAATAGTGACACATACAAAGTTTGTAATAAATGTCCGTTAGCTACCATACAGAAAGAAGTATATAAATTTATGAAGATTCTAAATAATTTAGAATCTCTTGACAGATTATATAAAGATATGGAATTAACACAAACAAACACTGTGTTACCTCGTGCGTATGGACTACCAAAGATACATAAAATTAACATTCCTCTTAGACCAATCATTTCTACTATTGGTAGTCCCATTCATAATTTAGCAAAATCTTTATATGATAATTTAAAAAAGACATTTAATATTCCGAATTCTAACATTGATAACAGTTTAAATTTTGTACATAAAATTAGAGACATTATAATTCCGAAAGACTTTTGTTTAATTTCTTTAGATGTTACTTCTTTGTATACAAATGTATCATATGAACTCGTAATGAAAAGTCTAGAAAGACGTGTAGAGTCAATTCATAATAAATGTAAAATTCCGTTTTGTGATGTTATCAATATTACTAAGTTTTTATTTAATAATACATTTTTTACTTTTAATAATGTGACTTATCAACAAATTTATGGCACTCCTATGGGTTCTCCCATTTCGCCATTATTTGCGAATATAGTAATGGACGATTTAGAGAGCGAGTGTCTTAGCATTTTAAAATTTGAACATAATATAAAACCGATCTTTTATTATAGATATGTTGACGACATAATAACTTGTATTCATAAAGATGATCTCACAACTGTATTGAATATTTTTAATAATTATGACAAATGTATTGGATTTACGCATGAGATGGAAAAAACAATAAAATTAACTTTTTAGATTTAACTTTAATTAGAGAAAATAATTATTTAATAACTGATTGGTTTCAAAAATCAACAAATTCCTCTCGTTTACTGAACTTTAAATCTTTTCATACCATAGAATTAAAACGTAATATTGTTTACAATTTAACCGATAGAGCAGTTTTACTTTCAGACAAACGATTTCAAGAAAAGAATATTAATTTAATTAAAAAGTTATTGCAACAAAATGATTATCCAAAAAAATTCATTATATCATGCATAAACAAAAGATTACAAAATTATAAATACAATAATGTTAATGAAAAATCAAAACTAAGTAATTTTTCTGACTCAATATGTACAATAGCGATTCCTTTTGTTCCTCGATTATATAACCAATGCAAAAAATCGTTAAAAAAATTTAACATAAATACTATACCATTAGTTAATAAAAAACTTGACCACATTATCAAAATTGGTAAAGATAAGCTTAAGAAAGATGATATCACTGGTATTGTTTATAAATTTAACTGTAAATCTTGTTCAGCTTGTTATATTGGGGAATCAAAGAGATCATTAAAAACAAGATTAAATGAACATAAAAAGTCTATCAATAAAAATACAGTTGTGGGTGAACACATGAAAAAATGCTCTCATGAATTTGATTGGTCAAATACAATAATTTTAGATAAAGAATGTAACAACAAAAAGCGTAAGATATCCGAAATGTTATATATAAACGGAAATAAAAATGCGATAAATTTAAAAACGGACATAATGTATTTGCCTTCTGTTTATAAACAAATATCTAACTGTCTTTCTGATTTTCAATATAAATAGACAACAACTTGTATCAGTTCTTAGTTCGACAATATGAGTAATTCTCATCTAACTAGTTTAGTGTATGAATTAATTTTAAGTTAGGTATGTACTGTAAAGTGAAAACTATTTTTGTGTATATTTAATTTGTTTTGTTTAATAAATTTTAATTACGTCTTTTTAGTCTGAAGAGGTCGGAAACCATACCGACGAAACGTAACAATTTTTTTAAAATGATTTTTGGATCTTATTGATTTACAAAGGCCTTACTTCCCATTGGTTGGATAAAAGTAAATCTTTATGTGTTTGTGTATGTAAATGTGTGTATTTGTATGTGTAGGTGTATGTGTGTATGCGTATGTATGTATGTGTGTGTATGTGTGCGTGTGTGTGTGTCTGTATGTGTACGTGTGTATGTGTATAAGTGTATGTGTATGTGTGTATGTGTATGTATGTATGTGTATGTATGTGTATGTGTGTATGTGTGTGTATGTGTGTGTGTGTCTGTATGTGTACGTGTGTATGTGTATGTGTGTATGTGTATGTGTGTATGTGTATGTATGTATGTGTATGTATGTATGTATATGTGTGTATGTGTATGTGTGTATGCGTATGTATGTATGTATGTGTATGTATGTATGTGTATGTGTGTATGTGTGTATGTGTGTGTATGTGTATGTGTGTATGTGTATGTGTGTATGTGTATGTATATGTGTGTATGAGTATGTGTGTATGTGTATGTGCGCATGCGTATGTATGTATGTGTATATTGTGTGTGTGTGTATGTGTGTATATGTATGTGTGTATGTGTACGTGTGTTTGTGTACGTGTGTATGTGTACGTGAGTATGTGTGTGTATGTGTATATGTGTATGTGTATGTATATGTGTATGTGTATGTGTGTATGTGTATGATTGTATGTGTGTGTATGTGTATGTGTGTATGTGTGTATGTGTATGTTTGTATGTGTATGTCTGTATGTGTATGTATGTATGTGTATGTGTGTATGCGCATGTGTGTATGTGTATGTGTATGTTTATGTGTATGTGTATGTGTGTATGTGTATGATTGTATGTGTGTGTATGTGTATGTGTGTATGTGTGTATGTGTATGTTTGTATGTGTATGTCTGTATGTGTATGTGTGTATGCGTATGTGCGTATGTGTATGTGTATGTGTGTATGTGTATATGTGTATGTGTATGTATATGTGTATGTGCGTATGTGTATGTGTATGTGTGTATGTGCATGTGTGTATGTGTATGTGTATGTTTATTTGTATGTGTATGTGTGTACGTGTATGATTGTATGTGTGTGTATGTGTATGTGTGTATGTGTATGTGTGCATGTGTATGTTTGTATGTGTGTGTCTGTATGTGTATGTGTGTATGTGTATGTTTGTATGCGCATGTGTGTATGTGTATGTGTATGTTTATGTGTATGTGTATGTGTTTATATGTATGATTGTATGTGTGTCTATGTGTATGTGTGTATGTGTATGATTGTATGTGTGTGTATGTGTATGTGTGTATGTGTGTATGTGTATGTTTGTATGTGTATGTTTGTATGTGTATGTCTGTATGTGTATGTGTGTATGCGCATGTGTGTATGTGTATGTGTATCTGTACATGTATATGTGTGTATGTGTATGTGTGTGTATGTAAATGTGTGTATGTGTATGTGTATAGGTGTATGTGTGTATGCGTATATATATGTGTGTGTGTGTTTATGTGTGTGTGTCTGTATGTGTACGTGTGTATGTGTGTAAGTGTATGTGTATCTGTGCATGTGTATGTGTGTATGCGAATGTGCGTATGCGCATGTGTGTATGTGTATGTGTATGTGTATGTGTGTATGTGTGTATGTGTGTATAAGTATGTATTTGTGTAAGTGTGTGTATGTGTATGTGTGTATGTGTATCTGTGCATGTGTATGTGTGTATGTGTATGTGTGTATGTGTATGTATATGTGTGTATGTGGATGTGTGTATGTGTATGTGTGTATGTGTATGTGTGTATGAAAATGATCTTGACGCTTATTTTAATTTGAATGAAAATAATTCCGTGATAACACTAAGCATATATTGGTGAGCAAGAAAAATATATTCGTTTATAAAATCCATGATATTTTAATTGAAGGAAAAATTAGTAACTAGGAGAGTATCACAACTACGGATCTCGGATTTTGCTCAAACTTCGGGATATGTTTCCAAATGTCAGAATATGGAAGGAAACAGAATTTTAGACACCAACGTTCGATATTTCCCTAGTGATAGGCAATTAAAGAATATCACTAAAAAAGTTACTAGATTTTCAAACGCATATAGTTCCTTAGTATTCATAGCTAGAAGCTTGAAACTTTTTTACATGAAAGCTGAGCTTAAATCCTTTCGAATTAATAGTTATAGCATGTCAAAGATTATTTTTCTACAAAGTTATAGCGTGATAAACATTGGACCTGATTTTTCTTTTTAAAACATCAGTTAATAACAAAAGCTGAAATTGGGTCTAATGTTCATTACGTTACAAGTTAGGGAAAAAATAATATTTTGATATGCTTTAACTACTAATTCGAAAGGATTTGAGCTCAGCTTTCATTTAAAAAAGGTTTCAAGCTTCTAGCTATCAATGCTAAGGAACCATATGCATTTAAAAATATAGTAACTTTTTTAGTGATTTTCTTTAATTGCCTATAACTAGGGAAATATTGAGCGTTGGTGTCTAAAATTCTATTTCCTTTTATATTTTGACATTTGGAAACGTATTCCAAAGTTTGAGCAAATCCGTGATCCGGAGTTGTGATACTCTCCTAGTAAGAGAAAAATATTATCAGAAATTGCAAAAATATTCGATCCGATAGGTTTGCTCGGACCGATTATATTATATACAAAGAAAATATTGCAAGATATTTGGCAGTCAAAAATTCAGTGGGATGAATCGGTTCCGAGTGATATTCATTATGCATGGAACAATTTCTGTACACAATTAAATTCAATTAAAAATATTTTATTTGAACGCAAGGTTATATCTGATGATGCGTTAGAGATCGAACTTCACGGATTCTGTGACGCGAGTCTAGTCGAATATGGTGCTATTCTTTATTTACGATCAAAAAATAATGATGACGAATTCAAAATATCTTTACTCAGTGCAAAATCAAGAGTTGCACCTCTAAAAACAAAAACAATACCGTGTCTAGAATTGTGTGCTGTGCAACTCTTAGCTAATTTATATGAACAAATCACCAAACCATTAAATCTTAAAATTAATCGCGTATATCTTTGGTCAGACTCAACTATAGCATTAAATTGGATACAGAAATCTCCAAATTTATTAAATACTTTCGTATCTAATCGCGTCGCGGATATACAGAACAAAACTGATATAAAAAATTGGCAACACATTAAATCACAAGATAATCCTGCAGATGCACTTTCACGTGGTCAGCCACCTTACGATTTTTCAAATAATTCTTTGTGGCGTAATGGTCCCTCGTAGCTGAGACAAAAAAGAAATAATTGACCTACGTCATTTATATCAATATTAACTGACATATCAGAAAAACACAAGGCCCGTTGTTTACTAATTGATGCACATTTAAAACATTTAATAAATCTGTTACAAAAATATTCATCTATAACAAAACTAATTCGCATAATAGTCATATGCTTTCGATTCAATAAAAATTACTATGAATTCGGACCATTACAAGCAGACGAACTACATAGAGCAGAAAATGCTATTATAAAATTAGTTCAAAAATCAGTCTTTAGTGGCGAATTAGACTTGCTTACTAATAAAAAAGTGTTACCCAATAGAAATAAATTACAATCTCTTGATCCTATTATTGACAACAAGGCATCATAAGAGTCGGTGGTAGACTACATAAAGCCAGTATTTTTTACTCATCGCGACATCAAATAATTTTACCACAAAATCATCATGTAACTAATTTATTTATAAAACAATATCACTTTTTGAACTTTCATACCGGATTTCAAAATACATTATACGTGATGAGAGAGAAATATTGGCCTATCGACGGTCGAAATCAAGTAAAAAAAGTTATACATCAATGTATATCATGCTGGTGCGCCAAGCCGCGATTCATTGAATATAAAATGGGAAATCTTACAAGCGTCCGAGTTCGTCAATCTCGACCGTTTAACTATGTCGGTGTAGATTACTGCGGTCCATTCTTTATTAAAGAAAAGAAATGGCGTAATGGAAAGTTCATCAAATGTTACGTAGCAATATTTGTATGTATGGTCGTCAAGGCTATACACATCGAAGTGGTAGAAGATTTATCAACTGACGCGTTTTTAGGGGCCTTAAGACGGTTTATTGCTCGACGAGGCCTTTCACAGACTATCCATTCAGATAATAGTAAAAATTTTCAAGGTGCAAATAATGAATTGCAGGAATTATATAATTTACTTAACTCTAATGATTTAACAAATCAACTAGAAAAAATAACAACCAATCACCGAATACAATGGCATTTTATTCCACCTTATGCACCTGATTTCGGAGGTCTGTGGGAGGCAGACGTCAAGCAATTCAAACATCATTTTCGACGCGTCGCATATGATAAAAAATTTACTTTCGTTGAATTCACAACCTTTGCCCATGAAGTAGAAGCAATATTAAATTCACGACCCTGAACACAAATGTCAACCGATATAAATGATTTGTCAGCATTAATACCTGGACATTTCATCACTGGTGATTCATTAAGACGTTTACCAGAATACAATTATGATACTACACCAATGAATCATTTAAATGCATGGAAAATTATAACCAAATTGAAACAAGAATTTTGGTCACGATGGCACAAGGAATATTTAAATAGTTTAAGTATTCGTCATCAAAAATGAAATAAGGAAGATCAATTAAAAATTAGTCAATTAGTCCTGTTGAAAGAAGATAATGTTCCTAGCATGCAGTGGAATATAGGACGTATACATGAATTACATCCAGGTATAGACAACATAATGCGAGCCGCGACAATAAAAACGAAAGATGTGCTCAAAAAACGAACAACATCAAAGATGGCTATTTTACCCATTGAAGAAACTAATTGACTACAAGACTTTAAATTTCTACTTTGGAATTAAAACATATTGTTTAATATTCATAAAAATTATATTTCAACTTTACATCGTTGTAACAATACGTACGTGTATGTGTGTCTGTATATATGCATATGTGTATATATGTGTATGTATATATATATATATATATATATACATTAGTAAAATTAAGTATGTATTATGTTGATCGTTACACTCTCAACGGGGAGTGTATGTACAAGCGCACACATTATTATAATTATAAAAAGAAAACATTCTTCATTGGTTATGCGTTTAGTAAATAATAATGTTATATGTATTAAAATACGTCGACTAAGATATAATTTACATGGGCCCTTGAAGCGTGCGTTTATTTTATTTTTCTAATTTTATATATTTATAATACTATTTTTCCATATGTATTTCAGCTTCTTAATATTTGTAGTTATTTAATAACTAAACCTTTTCAATAATACTTTAGTCTAACAAGCAAATTCAGCATTTTTTCATAATGCTATTTTGAAACTATAGAATTTTAAGCCTAATTATTATGGTAGGGTCAAATCATCAACATTCATTCGAACTGAGATTATAAAAAACAAAGAAGATAGACGCTTATAGAAGGATTCTTCTGAGTTACATTTTTCGTCCGAAACGCTGGGTAACACTTTAACATTGTTTTTTTTACATATCTATACATATGAAAAATTTGATATATATAGATATAAAAATACATGGAATCTAGTGGCGCCCTCAGTCTCTGGGTAACTCATTTTTGGCAGAAATTTCCCATTTAAGAGTACGCTTCTATAAGCGTCTATATTCGTTGTAATAAATGCGTACGTGCAGCCTGATCAGTTTTCGACCTGTCAGCAATAAAACATCTGGCATACAGTTGTAGTCTATCCCTTCGTTCGAAAATCTCCGTTATTAATAAAAAAAGGGATGCGTACGAATTTCCTATTTTTTTTCTTACCCGCATAGGCATACGCTTTATTTTTATCAAAAATAAATACGACAGAATACTTTTAAACTTCAAGGAGTGAACACCTTTTTCCTTCCCTTACTATCTTGAATAAAGTATACAGTGTTGTGCACTCACTTGTGTTTTATTTTCAATACATTTTCATTTTCCAAAATTTATTCCGTTGAATTAATTTTTAGCGAGACACGCTCATTTAAGAGCGTACAGCATATCTTCTCATTATTCAATAATTTTAAGATTCTAAATCAATGAATATATGCAGTAATCGTCATAAAAAATATATTATTTATTATAGGATTGAATCCCTAGTGTAAACGGGGCTTCCAAAGGATTTAAGTACTCTCAAAGACTTTAAAACAGAATTAATTTAATTGAATGATTAGTTTTAAGAAGGACACATAGTAATTCTATGATTTAATGTTTTTTTTTATAAAATAAGTACTTTCCGTAATTAAGTTTGTATTTTAAGTGCAATTTCTCATTTAAGTAATATCTTTGTTATCTAATACAGTATCTAGATGGGGATATTCATATACGCTGGCAGTAAACGCAAAGAGATCTCTGCGCATATCTACTCGACAGCTTAGATAAAGTAGATTATCTAGATGACCAATTAAGTAAGAGGGAATCAGTGAGCTCGGGCTTGCACAGCAAGAGGAACTCAAGATCATTCTGTCCCGCACCGCCTCAGTTATTAATACTCTTAGATACCAATTTATTGTTTTTCTTTGTTTTTTCTTCTTGTGAAGTGAGAGAGAGACGTGATTCTTTTTCTTTGTTTTTTTTAAAGTTTTTTTTCTATTTTCTTGCTCTATAAATATATAGTTTTAAAGCAAGTGGTAAATAATAGAGAATAATAAAGACTTTTAAGATTTTTTCGCGACTGAACTCGAATTTTTTTTTTTTGTTTTACGTTATCCTGCGTATAAGTTATATCTTTGCAGGATTACTTGCAATAATTACTGATTAAAGATAGAGTCAGTGTAATAACAGTGATTGTGTACTAACCCATATAACTAATAAAAATATATTTATTTTTTACTAATAAAGGGAAAGACTAGGCCTTCGGCCGAAAAGCCCCGAGTGGTCGTTCTATGTTCTCATAGAACCGCTGCACATAGTGATGGATGTAAAAGGGTGCTGAAAAGCATCCCTTATCCAGTGGACGCCGCGTGCATTTTATACCTGGTGATGTATAGGTTATCGTACACTAGGGATTAAGGCTATCTTGTCTGTTTTAGGTTATGCACGATGAAACAAAAGTTGCACACGACCTATTTGTATTTGGAATTGATCCATATAGCTTGTATATGAAAAGCCAAGAAAAATCGAGAGTGTCTTTTTTTTCTTTTTTTTGATAATTGAAAGATATTTTTTTATAAAGAAAAATAATTTAATTTACTTTTATTATTCATTTTTTTTTATTATTAAATTAAGATATTTTTTCTTTTTGAAATCTTTATTTAAATATAATTAAACTCAATATTCAGAAATTGAAGATTTAATTAACAATTCAATAATATTTGTTTATTTATATTTTCAACGACGAAATATGTATCAAACCTAAATAATTGGGAAAGATTTATAAAAGATATCATGTACATGACCAACCCAAAATAAAATAAAGTGTTATTTATTTTACAAACCGCCTTATGTCAGTTTCATGTGGGTCGTATATTAAATGTCGTTTTGCATGCTAATATGTTATGTCCAATATATGAAATCATAGAAGGAAATTACATGTAACTTTTATTTATTTTTTTTTTTTTTAATTTGGTGTCTTCCACGTTCATTTTTACGATCTTAACATATTCCCCACACCTTTATTTATACTTCCAATTCTTTAAGTTTTACCCGTCCCATATTGCCCCGTCCAATTCCACATTCGCCCGGGGTAATGCCCATGGAGAGGGGAAAACCCAGTGGGATAAAACCTGGGAAAACCCTCTCCGGAATGGGTCGGTGTATATAGCAGATTCGGTATTAGGCATCCTTGTATCAGGATAACTACACACCTCCCGCTCACATTGTCATGTGGCCAGCACGCCCAAGCGATTGTCACACAAAGTAAGTCCAGATCGGACGCGCAGCGTTCCTTAGAGCGGTCACCCATCCGAGTACTTTGCAGATCGCCTGGCGCGCGCCGAACCACTCGGCCAATGCGTCAGTAAGTTTATGTAACTTCAAAACAACGAACCCAACAGACATTGCTAAGTTGTAAGGTCGGCGAGTATACTAACTTTACAAGAAGAAGGCAAGATTGGTATCATTCATTGCGATTCAGTATTTTTTTTTTTAACTGCTTATTCGTAAATTATTGTTTAAAGAATATTAAATATATATATATATATATATATATATACTAGGGGGGGTACCCCCCTGCTCGCGCTGCTCGCCAACCCCCAGTTATGCTATAAATATAATTATATATTAAACATTTATTATTAATATTATATTATATAATGTAATATTATTTAATTTATTATATAATATAATTTTTATCTAAACTCTAAATAAATATTTTTACTATTTCTATTAATATTAATTATTTATGTTACTTTATATAAAAATACCTCAACACTATTTTGTTCATTATATTTCAAAAAGAAGAGATATATATAATTATTATTAATTCATTATTTTTTTATTTTTATAAAAAAAGAAGAGATATATAGTGTTGAGGTTCGGCTTTCCACACCACCTTACATTTCAAACCTTTATCAATATAACTTATAAATATTTATTTTTTAAATCAATATTAATTTTGAATAAATTTGTAAAATTTTTTTGTTAATATAATTATATAATATATGAAGTTTTAAAAAAGGTGTGTAACATAGAGGTACCTTGATGGCGCGTTAGATTTTTTGATTAGTGGAAACCCTCGCCAGTAGCCCTAAAAACCACTTAGTCTTATAAAATATATTTTATTTTAAATATTTATAATATATTTAATTATATGTAGTATAACTTAAAAATAGTGTTATTATTGTTATGATATTAATGATCATTAGTTTAAAATATATTGAAAATTTTGTTGATAATTTAGTATATTATTTGATATATCGTAATGATTTTGAGTTTTATAAGATTTATAGGATTATTTTGTTATAATTCCTTTTTATATCTTTTTCTCATTTTAAACATTTTATGAGATATATCAAAAATTCATACTAAAATTTATAAATTTATTATGATATTGTAAATGAAATTATTACATGATCATTATATCATATTTTATTTAAAATTTAGTTATTTATATAACAAATAAATAAATAAAATAATTTTAAATTATTTTATACTTACTTATACTATATTTACCTGTATAAAAGTTATGAATATGAATTTTTTATTTATTGTTGTTATTAGTTAAATTATTTATGTATTAAAATTTCGTTTTATAAATTTTAAATAATCATAACTTTTAAATATTTTAGTTATTTTTTAAATATTCTAATTTTTTTTGTTTTTAATAATATTAATAATTTAAAAAATTTTTTTTTTAATTTATTATTATATATTTAAATATTTATGATTTATTTTAATTTTTCATATTTTATTAATAATGTTAGCTAATCTTAATAAATAATTAGAATAAATTTCATGACTTTGATTAAAGTAATATTCTGCTATTGGTTCGCTTATATTTATTTTATATTTTATAATTTCATTCGCTTAATATTTATAATACTCTGGTACTTCATTCCAATTTTTAAATTCAAATTGTTCATTATTTTCCTCTATATACGAATTAATAATATTATTTAATTTAGAAATTATTGTATTGCTTATTGAACTATTATTATCTAGACTTTCTAAATAATATTCATATTCTTCTTGGAAATTTAAATGTTCTTCAATTTGATCATTTAAATTTTCCATCAATTGTTGATCATTGACATTGTTAATTTCAACATAATGACCTTCTATTGGATCCCATTCAATCATTTAATGATCATTAACATTGTCAATTTCAACATCATTAATTGAATTCCATTCCATTATGTTTTTTTTATTTATATATTATTAAAAATTTTTAATGTTTATAATTAATATAAATATAACCTGAAAAAAAATAAAGTTTAATTAATAAAATAATTTATAAAAAAATTATTTAAATAACATTAAATTTTTGTTAAATTATAATAAAATTATTTTTCTAATATTTCTTTCCAAACTATGTTAGGTATAATATCTTTGTTTTCCGATTCATTTTGAATATATATTTTATTAACATTTTTACAACGTGAAAGAGCAACATATAATTGCCCGTGAGAAAATAAAGGTTTTTTGATGAATATTCCTATATTTTCGAAACTTTGGCCTTGAGATTTATTAATTGTTATAGCAAAAGCTAATATAACAGGAAATTGTTTTCTATATAAAATAAATGGTAAAGATGATGATTCATTAGTGTTTAATGTAATACGTGGTATAAAAACTTTATTTCCTTTATTTTCTCCAGTAATTATTTGTGCTTCTATGTTATATTTGAATAATTTAGTTATTTTTAATCGCGTTCCATTACATAATCCATTTTTTATACTTAAATTTCGAATTAACATAATTATGGTATTTACTTTTAATTTCAGTTCGTGTGGAGGTAATCCTTCTCTTATGTTATTTAACATTTCTATTGGATAATTCAAATGAATATTATCATCCGTTTGATCTACACCTTTGTATGTTGCATAGTCAATGCTATAATAAGTTTTTGTTTCATTCTTAATTAATTTTAAAATTCTGTTATTTAAAATATTTACATCTTCATTATGTGTACTCAAAATGACATTTTTTGAAAAACAATAATTTTCGTTAATGTTTTTATAAATTTTGGCACAGACGTCATTAGTTTTCCATTCTTCTGGAATAATAAATGGATTAATGTTTCCTTCTCCTATATTTAATAAAAATGAAGAGAAACTGTCATTATTAGATCTTATGTTTTTTTTTAATTTAAAAATATGAAATAAGGGCCAAAGATTTGAATATTTTATAGTCTCTTCAATTATAGTATTTCTTCTTCCATATTTTAATACTGGTAGAATTTGTCGAAAATCTCCACCTAAAATAATTATTTTTCCACCAAAACTTTTATCATTATGACAAACATCTTTTAAAGTTTTGTCTACGATTTCTAAAGCTTTTTTAGGAATCATAGATGCTTCATCCCATATAATTATATCTGTTTCTCTTAATTTTTTTTTATCTGAATTAAATTTTAAAAATGCGCTTTCAATGTTATTTAAATCCAATGGTAATCTAAAAGTTCTGTGACTTGTTAAACCTTTAAGTAATAAAATTGAAGCTATTCCGGTCCAAGCCATCGATAAAAATTTTTTTTTAATGCTTATATAATAATATATTAATGTTTTGTATAAGAAAGTTTTTCCGGAACCTCCTGGTCCATCTATGAAAAATATTTTTTGTTTATTATTTATTATTTTTTCAAAAATTTGTTTTTGATCATTATTTAATTGTTTATACATTTTATCAAATTTTTTTACTAAAATTTATAATTTCATCATTAATTTCTTCATTTTCTTCAATGTATGTTTTATTTGGTTCTGGTAAACCAAAATTTTCACATGACATATCTTCTAAATTTAATATTTGATTAATATGTGATAAAGCTTTATTTTCTTTATTATCTTTAAAATCTTCTGTAAAAATTTTTTATATTTGTTCCAAATAATTTTACCTTGAATATTTTCACATAGAAAAAACATGCAAAAAATTTACGTAGTTGTATTGGTAACATAACTTGACATGCTTCTTCAAAAATATAATAAATTTCATTTTCGTGCTCAATTAAATTCATTGCTAAAGCTGTTTCTTTATAAGTATTATAAGTAATATTTTCGTGAGTTCGTAAATCTGTATAAGATGTTGCATCTTTTATTCTATTTAATATTAATTTTAAAAAAAAACGTTCACTATCTTTAGGAGATACTACATTTAATCTACCAATAGCTATGTTTTTTCTATTTTTTGATCGTTTTATCCAAGATTTTGTGTTAGAATTGAAAATATAATATTGTGGTATGTTAACATATTTAATTTTTTTAGCAAAATCATCTTTTTTATTCAAAGTAAACCATGCGGTTAACGTTGTTTCGTATTTATTTAATGCTGAATCTATATCATTTTCATTAAAAATTATTTTTTGTTGATTTTCTGTATGAATACTTAATCTTATTACAGAATGACTTCTGCCACATAATGGTAATTCTTGTAATCTCCATGCTGCTTCCATTGGACTTAAGTATCTACCATCTATATATTGTGTTATTTCATCATATACTTCTTCTTCATTTTCTTTTATTTTATTTTCTTTTATTTTGCAATATGCTTTATCTACTCCTTTATAAATATAGTCGTAAATATATTTAATACTTTGTATTGACATACAAAGTTCAGTATTAATATGAGCAGCATATTTTGCTAATAAAAAACTATTGTAAGGAATTACCATTGAATTATCAACTTTTATAATTTTTTTGTTATTTTTAAAATTGTAGATATAATTATCAGAAATATTATTTCGTCGTTTGTATTGTGGATATTTATTTTCTTCAATTTTAGTACATTCAGTAAATGGTTTTGGAAAATTTTTTTACATATATTTTTATTTTTATCATAACATGGAGATTTGCTAGTATGTGGTCCGTGTAACATATGTTTAATTACTAATTTTTGTAAATATATATTTTCCGATGATGGTATTTCAGCTGAAATATACTTATCAATAGATTCTACAGTAAATATTTTATGATTATGGTGTAATGTGATAATGATATGTGCATGAGCTAATCCTCTTTTTGAAATTCTATGGATAATACATAAGCTATTACAGGACCAAAAATTTCATTTTTATTATATCATTTAATAGCATTTTAAATTTTGCATAAAATAATCTTACTGTAATATTTGGTATATCATTAGGAGTTGTTCCTTCAGGGAAATTTTTTAAAATTTCTTTAAGTTCTTTCCATATGTGGAACAGTAATAAAAAATAAAAAACATATTAAAAGACATTTACAATTACATAACCAAAATAATCAAAAATTTACATGTTACATTTGTAACAAAATCATTTTACGACATGATCATTTTTTGAGACATTTAAAAATTCATAATAATTCTTATAGTTACATATGTGAATGTGGAAAAGGTTTCCAACGATTGGATTCTTTAAATCGACATAAAAAAATACATAATTAAGATATTTTAAAAATTGTTTATTAAAATTTTGATACATCTTAAATAATGTAAAAAGGGAATAAAATAATAAAAGGAATTATAAATAAATAATCCTAGAAATTTTAAAACTTAAACATTATGATGTATCTAATTTAATAATAAACTTATTAAAAAAATTTTTAATATTATTTGAAATAGTTTATTTTTTTAAATTTCTTATAATAATTTATATTATTTATTATTTTATTTTTCTTTAATATCAATATTTATATAATATAAAATAAAATATATTAAAAAATATATAAAAGTGGTTTTTAGGGCTCCTGGCGAGGGTTTCCACTAATCAAAAAAATCTAACGCGCCAATAATGGTACCGCTATATTATACACCTTTTTCTATTCAATAAATAAATATAAATAGTTATTAATCTTGAAAGTTATATAAATTTAAACATAAATATTAATATCAATTAATTTTAAAAGTTGTATAAATCAATACTATTAAAGGTTTATAATGTAAGGTGGTGTGGAAATCTGAATCCTCAACACTATATGCTTATTTTTATTTTAATACAATAAAATATTTATAATATGAATGAATTATTAAAAATCATTATGTTTTCAACAAATGAATTAATTATAGTGTTGAGGAATTGTAATAGAATTAATTTAAATTTATATTTATTAATTTCAGATAAACTATGTAAAAAATGGTAATAAGATATCTGATGAGGCACATGTTTTTCATTTTAAATATTATAAATTGTAATTTTATGCAACTACTTTCGAGTTTTCAACAAAAAAAAATTAAAATTTTTATATTTTTATGTAATATTATACATAAATAAAATATAATAAAAAATATAAAACTATATTATGCAGTATTTGATGGTTCTAAAAAGTTGTGTGGGGGGGGATTGTGGGGGGTTGTGGGGGGACTCTGGGGAGTCTGTGGGGGGTTAGTGGGGGTCTGTGGGGGGGACGTTGGGGGGACGTGGGGGGTAATGATCGATAACATAAAATAACGTAAATTTACGTTATTTAATTAATAAAAATCATGTGGGGGGGCGTGGGGGGATGTGCGGGGCACCGACTGAATTTTGGTTCATATAACTATATAATATAGGGATTAATAATAAAAATATATATATATATATATATATATATATATATATAGATATATATGGGACGTTTCACGACAACTCACCTAACAAAAAAAATAGAATTCGTCGAAAATCTGTGAAAATATTCTATTTGATACCCAAAATATACAAAAAAAATTTTAGAGGTCCACGTCAAAGGGGTCAGGATTTAAACATGATGGAATTTTTCAAATTTTTCAAATTTTTTGCTAAATAAATATTTTAATGAATTTTTTCCTCAAAAACTATCAATTATTCGTTAAAACTTGATATAATAATTTTTCTTGGAAATTAGATGTAGAATCCACCTGAATTTTTGCAAATTATAATATACTGATTTTTATGCTTACTTGATCGATTTAAACATACTATTTAGTATATCTAAAAATCGAGCAGGTTAAGGCGACTTCGGATTTTAGAATAGGTTTTATTTTTGAGTTTACAAATTATTTTTTCAATATGTAAAATTTTTCAGATTATTTGATTTTCCACCATTCTACGGATTATAATAAATGGTGGAAAATTAAAAAATCCAAAAAATTTTAGAAACTGAAAGAGTAATTTGTAAACTACAAAATGAAATTCAACCAAACTCCCGTAGTCGCCTTAAATTAGCTTTTTGAAGTATTATTTTTTTCGTTTTTTTATGAGGAAAAAATATACAAAGCCTCCAGTTGGGCAGCCTTCTCAAAGTTACTTAATTGTGCAAAAAAGTCTGAATAAATCGTTATTTTGGATCAATGATGAGATTTGTGATTTTTTTTCTAAAAAAGTATTGATTTTTGGGACAAATGTATGAAAATGTTTTTTATTGGAAATCATGTGTAGAATATAAACATATTTTTACAAATTGTAATTTAAGACATTATGAACCATATATACTAAAAATTTAACAAAAAATAAATTTTAAAATTTCAAAATTTCATTTATAATTTGTGATGTTTAGCAAATAATGGTTTAGAAAAATTTACATACATTTTAGTTGACGTGAAACGTCCCATATATATATTCTGATAAGAATGTAATAAGGGTAAGATCAATTAATAAAACAGAAATTGAATATTAAAATAAGTATATCCAATCTTGCTATATATCTTAACATTTTGACGTTACAGATGTGTATGCGTGAATGTGTGTATGTGTATGTGGGTATGTGTATATGTGTATGTATGTGAATGTGTGTAGGTGTATGTGTATGAGTATGTCTGTATCTGCATGTGTATATGCGTATGTGCGTATACGTATGTGTATATATATATATATATATATATATGTGTGAATGTGCGTGTGTGTATGTGTATGTGTGTTTGTATGTATGTGTGTATGTGTATGTGTATATGTGTATGCGTGTATGTGTGTATGTGTGTGTGTGTGTGTATGTGCATGTGTATGTGTATGTGTGTATGAGTATGTGTGTATGTGTATGTGTGTATGTGTATGTGTGTATGTGTATGTGTATGTGTGTGTGTGTATGTGTGTGTGTGTGTGTGTGTGTGTGTATGTGTATGTGTGTATGTGTGTATGTGTGTATGTGTATGTGTGTATGCGTGTATGTGTATGTGTATGTATGTATGTGTATGTGTGTATGCGTGTATGTGTATGTGTATGTATGTATGTGTATGTGTGTATGAGAATGTGTGTATGTGTATGTATGCATGTGTATGTGTGTATGTGTATGTGTGTATGTGTATGTGTGTTTTTGTATGTGTGTATGTGTATGTGGGTGTGTGTATGTATGTATGTGTATGTGTGTATGTGTATATGGGTGTGTGTATGTATACATGTATATGCGTGTATTGTACGTGTGTATTGTACGTGTGTATGTGTATGTGTGTATGTGTATGTGTAAGTATGCGTGTATGTGTATGTGTTTGTGTGTATGTGTATGTGTGTGTATGTGTGTGTATGGGTGTATGTGTGTGTACGTATGTCCGTGTACGCGTGTATGTGATAATATGTAAGCGTGCATTTGTACCTATTTACGTGTATGCGTGTATGTGATTATATGTATGCATGTATTTGTACGTATGTACGTGTATGCGTGCATGTGATTATATGTATGCTTGTATTTGTGTGTATGTGTCTGTGTATATATACTTTATATAAGAACGTTATTTGTGATGTATAAAATACATTGTAAGTAATAAAATTCAAATAGATTATCTATTAAGTAGAAAATATTGATTCAAAACAAGTGAGCATAGCTATTTATGATTTTCAAAGCTTTTGTTTTATTTTTAATTCTTTTAATAAAATTATAAGTGTAATAAATTAAGAAATGTAATGGAGGGTTGAGAAAACTATAGGAAAAATGCAAAAATAAAAATAAAGTAATAAGTAATTTTGAAAAAATTAATCGATTGTATGAGAGCGAAAGGGTTGAATATTTAGAAAAAAAAATAAATATTTAAAGCGACTAAATACTCATAGTAAGCTCAAAGTAACAGCATATGCAAAAACGGAAACACAGCAAGAAGGATCAGTTGTAGTGATGTACACAAGAAAGAAAGAGAAGGAAGATCTTGATTATACGAATAGCAAGAGAGGAGGGTGAAGCAAGGTTGACTTTATCCACAGTCACCAGGTAATATTTTAATAACATATTAATTTTACTTCATTAATGTAATTCATGACATGCATATGCAAGGTGCATACAGCAATTATATAAAATAAAAACTACATTTTTCAGCGATCTCCTCCAATACTCTTGGAGATGCGATAGTTTGTATTTTCTTGTTACTTATGGAGAAGAGGGTAACGTGATAAAAGTTATTATTGATGACTCCGTTGAGTGCAATACTCTTAGATATGCGATAAATAACACTTTTATTTAATGCAAGTTGAGTCAACAAATTATTATCGACGACATATCCAAGTGCAATACTCTTCAATGTGCGATAATTAATTTCTTAATTATTTCTATGAAAAATAATAAATGAGATAAGATGAGTTATACTCTTCTGAACAACTTTTTAAACATAGTCTTATCTAATTTAAAATACTTAATCTTTTTATTACAGAATTGATTATATCTATATATTTCACAAAGATTTAAATGTTAAATGGTACTTCAAAACATAATGCTTAGATCTTATGCTTTTGACAGTATAAGATCTAAGATGAATATAAGCTTCAACTTAGATGTTACATGATGGAACATCTAAAAGAGAATAAGAGAGCCTGCTTGAATTTACGTTCTTTTATATTATTTTATAAACCTTCTATAAAGTTCTATTTCTCACTAAGGAATTATATATTAGGAAATAGAATGTTCCATAACATTTATTTCATTTATTTGCAAAAGAAGTATTTAATTGAGATAAATATATTTGTAAAAGAAACATTCTATTCCCTTTACATTCCAAGAGACTATTTTTAATAGTTTATTTCATTATTTATTAATTAAAAAAGCTAATATTTTAATTTATATCTTTAAAATTTACATAAAATAATCATTTTCATACATATTTTATAAATGGAATGTTCTATTTATATATGCTGAATTCTCAAAAAATCGGCCGATTTCCGTTCTTTGCCAAAACTTTCATATAAAATAATGTGTGACAGGACTGAAAAATTAATTTCAAGTTACCTTATACTTTCTTGTGATAAATGACGGGATGAGTTTATTAATGAGGTACCTTATTTGTTGACCAAAGAATTGTGAATTATTAGAAAACGTAACTCCGTTAGCTTTCACACGTTGAATCACAAAATTATTATTACATATCATCTTTGAATCATATTAAAAATTTATTTTATCCCACTCAGATGTGTTCCTTTTTCTTCAATAAAAAAGTATATTTACTTGTTTATACCCTTTTTACATTCATCATTAAGTATTAATGATTGAATCAATTCCACCCCAAAAAAATTGTAAACTCCGTTAACTCGACGTAACCGCTATTGACTAAGGTACTTATTGAAAGGTATCCATAAGTACTTAAGTTCAAATTTCATCTTCATTAAGATATTATTCAAGTTAAATATAATGCATAAAGATAGAATATATCAATTCTTTTCAATCGTCATCATTAAAAATTTCTTGTGTAATCAGCCGATTTTTTGAGAATTCACCATATACACAATTATTTTAGAAAGTTACATCTTATATATCTTATCATTAACAATCAAATATTCATACTACTTTTTTATTAAAAGGAAAAGAATATTTTATTCCTATAATCATTTTACTATATCTATATATATACATTTGAGTTATCTTCATTATCAGCCCCAGTAGGTAACTTTAAAACCGTACTTATACTTTTAACGTAATTTTAAATTTATTATTACAGAAAATTATTCTATATTATAAATAATGCCAATTTATTTATAGAATATTCATACTAAAGTAAATAGTTCTATGCGAAATTGATATGAGCCGTTACAAGGATTTTACGGACGCGACACATATACGCAAGGAGACACACACACACTAGATTCACCAGTGGCTCAGGTTAACAATTAGAAGAAACACCTTCCAAGAGCAGAAATTTAAATTAATAACGAGAAGAAAACGTCAACCAAGTACTAGGTTAGGGCGCTATAGTAGACCAACCCAAAGATGCGTTAGATACCAAAGATGTGCACACACACTAATCAAAACCTTTACAACTTCTATAACATAGCTAAAGGAAAGATTTCCGAAATATTTAATAATTTTTTTGTGAAATGTTTCTAGAAATGTTTTAGAAATATTTCACGGAAGATTCATAAATAATTATAAATCTTCCATGAAAGATTTATAAAATATTTATTAAATCTTTCATTGAAAATTCCATGAATTATTTCTGAAATATTTGAAAAATATTTTATGTAAGATTTATAAATAATTATACACAATCCATGAAATATTTATTAAATATTTCAGAAATCTTTCAAGAAAGATTTTTGGATTTTTAATAATCATTTCAGAAATATTTTAGAAATATTTAGAGAATATTTCGTGAAATAATACTTGACATATTTTTAAAATCTTTCATAAAATATTTTATAAAGTATTTAAGAACTATTTTATAAATAATTAATAAATAATTTTGAAAGATTTCCTCATTATTTTATAAATATTTCATGCTATGTGGAAGATGTCTCTAAGCAAATTTGATGGTGTGAAAAATAATTATTAAATATTATTTCCAATTTTGTTTATATTTTTACAAATAATTTAAATCATAAAAACTTACAATATTCTATATTAATAAAGTATAACTTACAAGTAGAGCACCCCACCTCCGGGAAACGGATTCGGCTGAAACTGCAAAATATGATTTTTTGATAAAAATGAACCCGTGTTTTTTTTTCGTCGAATAAGCTCCCTAAACAAGGATATAGAACTTTTTTTAAAAATATGGTGAATAAGACCCTTTATGAGAACTTAAATAATCAAAGAACTAAGACTCTTATATAAAAAAGCATAAAAGATAAAATGAAGCACGAATTGAATACTTCAATTTAAGCTTTGTTGCGTTAGAAAATCTTCAGTGGTTTAGAAGTTACAGGCGATGAAAATATGTTAATGAAATAACGTGAAAAATTGATCATATTTTGTATGCTAAAAATTTTAAGTAAATACGTAGTAATATTTAATTAGGAATGACTTTTTAACAAGTGAAGTTTTTTTGATGCAACAAAGCTTAAATTAAAGCACTTAATTTGTGCTTCATTTTAAGTTTTATGCATTTTATTGTAAGAATTTTATTCTTTGGTCATTTAAATTCTTATAAAGGCTTTTATTCACCATATTTTTGAAAAAATGTCTATATCCTTGTCTAGGGGCCTATTCGACGAAAAGAAAAAATACGGGTTCATTTTTTTTCATCGAAAAATCATATCCTGCAGTTTCAGCCGAATCCGTTTCCCGGAGGTGGGGTGCTCTACTTGTTAGTCTATTTATTATATCTTTTAAATCTTTACCACTATCTTCATAAATTATAGGGACCGTGTTTTCTACATGGAATAGGTCATTCAATGCTGCGGCAGGGCTTATTATTAAAGATGCATATCGTACGTATGCTAAATAATAGATCATTGCTGTTACATGTGAACAACATCCGATTGTACGAAGTCCATTTTCATAGTCACAAGTGTAACATGAAGTGCTACCATAGCCGATAGTTCCAGGTTAAAACTCAATATAACATACGTATACCTTTCTATTTATATGACGTGATCTAACTTTAATTTCAATTATATTTGGCTTTTCCTTCACATCCCTACTAGTCCAGTAGAATTAGTCGAAATGCATAATGTAATTAGAGACAGGTTCAGACCACCAAAAATGGCTTTGTTGGATGATTAGGAATGAAACTGTGGAATCACCCTCAAAATTTGAGCCGTCAGGAATTAGTAAACAATGATTTAAGGTGCAAAATTCGTAAAAATCACTGTTTTTTTGAGGTAGCTTGAAATCGTTTGCGATTTAGTATATGAAAATTATACTATTTGTAGGTATTTCAAAGACGATTAATTTGAGACGTCATAGATGAAAATCGGTTAATAAATTTTATAAATAATGATAAACAAAAATCGAAAATCGCGAAATTTTAAAATATTTGTCATTTGATAAAAGAAGGATGTACATGTTTGTAATTTCCCAAAAATGTGCCTCTTATTATCCTTAAGTTACCATAAAAATTTCATCAAAAAATATTAATTATTTTAGGAGATATTCTATTTGTTTATTAAAAAGAGGTCAAATGTACATTAAAAAATTTACCCAAAAATATCATCGTAGAGACTTTATGATAATCATATAGTATTTAGATATTAACGTAGATTTAACGAAGTTCATGTGAAATCGTGTCCATTTTATTATTTTCAACTTAAATATGGCAAAAAAAAAGTAAATTTTTTTCTTAATGGTTTTTTTAATATTTTTGCAACTAATGAAAATATCAATATAGGGATTTGATATTCTTATTACTGGCAATTTTACGCAAATTTAAAAAAAAAAAAGAATGCTCTAGCTCAATTAGAAGCTGAGATAATTTTTTTTTTTTTTCAATTCGCCAATTGTTTATTTATAAATATTAAGGACTGAAATTTTTATCACATTTAGTATAATACTTGAACTTTATGATTTTATTGTATCAGAGATTAAATAAACATTTCGGAATGTAAAAAATTAATATTTAAATAATCAAGATTGCTACTAGTTAAACAGAGTAATTTTTCGTGCCTTGCAAAAAAATTGATCTGGCGAGTTCTAACTCTGTTCCGATTAAAAATTCATAATATCTTCGTTAATTACGGACCAATTTCGACGTTTTTTTTTAATTTGGGGTAGCGCATGAAAATAATAGCAACTGTTGTATTTGTTTTTAAAAAATTATTTATTTAACAACAATTATTGCAAAAAAAATTTGTTTAAACATATTTTTTAAAATATTAATTTTACCAAAAAGCTTTATGAATAAAGTTTGTTCGTCTTAAAAAAATAAACAATATTTCATTTTAGTGTTTTCATGATAAAATTAATATTAAATCTGTTAATCTAAAAAACAAAATTTAAAAAATTTTTCGTTGGAAATTTCAACGTAAATTTTCTTTGTCATGAAAAATTCCTTATATCTCCGTTAATCACGGACCAATTTAGACGTTTTTTTTTTTAATTCGGGGTAGGGCGTGAAAACTGAAATGTTTAAACAAATTTTTTTTTGCAATAATTGTTGTTAAATAAATAATTTTTCAAAAACAAATACAACAGTTGCTATTATTTTCACGCGCCACCCCAAATTAAAAAAAAAACGTCGAAATTGGTCCGTAATTAACGAAGATATTATGAATTTTTAATCGGAACAGAGTTAGAACTCGCCAGATCAATTTTTTTGCAAGGCACGAAAAATTACTCTGTTTAACTAGTAGCAATCTTGATTATTTAAATATTAATTTTTTACATTCCAAAATGTTTATTTCATCTCTGATACAATAAAATCATAAAGTTCAAGTATTATACTAGTTGTGATAAAAATTTCAGTCCTTAATATTTATAAATAAACAATTGATGAATTTAAAAAAAAAATTATCTCAGCTTCTAATTGAGCTAGAGCATTCTTTTTTTTTTTAAATTTGCGTAAAATTGCCAGTAATAAGAATATCAAATCCCTATATTGATATTTTCATTAGTTGCAAAAATATTAAAAAACCATTAAGAAAAAATTTACTTTTTTTTTTGCCATATTTAAGTTGAAAATAATAAAATGGACACGATTTCACATGAACTTCGTTAAATCTACGTTAATATCTAAATACTATATGATTATCATAAAGTCTCTACGATGATATTTTTGGGTAAATTTTTTAATGTACATTTGACCTCTTTTAATAAACAAATAGAATATCTCCTAAAATAATTAATATTTTTTGATGAAATTTTTATGGTAACTTAAGGATAATAAGAGGCACATTTTTGGGAAATTACAAACATGTACATCCTTCTTTTATCAAATGACAAATATTTTAAAAATTCGCGATTTTCGATTTTTGTTTATCATTATTTATAAAATTTATTAACCGATTTTCATCTATGACGTCTCAAATAAATCGTCTTTGAAATACCTACAAATAGTATAATTTTCATATACTAAATCGCAAACGATTTCAAGCTACCTCAAAAAACAGTGATTTTTACGAATTTTGCACCTTAAATCATTGTTTACTAATTCCTGACGGCTCAAATTTTGAGGGTGATTCCACAGTTTCATTCCTAATCATCCAACAAAGCCATTTTTGGTGGTCTGAACCTGTCTCTAATTACATTATGCATTTCTGACTAATTCTACTGGACTAGTAGGGATGTGAAGGAAAAGCCAAATATAATTGAAATTAAAGTTAGATCACGTCATATAAATAGAAAGGTATACGTATGTTATATTGAGTTTTAACCTGGAACTATCGGCTATGGTAGCACTTCATGTTACACTTGTGACTATGAAAATGGACTTCGTACAATCGGATGTTGTTCACATGTAACAGCAATGATCTATTATTTAGCATACGTACGATATGCATCTTTAATAATAAGCCCTGCCGCAGCATTGAATGACCTATTCCATGTAGAAAACACGGTCCCTATAATTTATGAAGATAGTGGTAAAGATTTAAAAGATATAATAAATAGACTAACAAGTAGAGCACCCCACCTCCGGGAAACGGATTCGGCTGAAACTGCAGGATATGATTTTTCGATGAAAAAAAATGAACCCGTATTTTTTCTTTTCGTCGAATAGGCCCCTAGACAAGGATATAGACATTTTTTCAAAAATATGGTGAATAAAAGCCTTTATAAGAATTTAAATAACCAAAGAACTAAAATTCTTACAATAAAATGTATAAAACTTAAAATGAAGCACAAATTAAGTGCTTTAATTTAAGCTTTGTTGCATCAAAAAAACTTCACTTGTTAAAAAGTCATTCCTAATTAAATATTACTACGTATTTACTTAAAATTTTTAGCATACAAAATATGATCAATTTTTCACGTTATTTCATTAACATATTTTCATCGCCTGTAACTTCTAAACCACTGAAGATTTTCTAACGCAACAAAGCTTAAATTGAAGTATTCAATTCGTGCTTCATTTTATCTTTTATGCATTTTTATATAAGAGTCTTAGTTCTTTGATTATTTAAGTTCTCATAAAGGGTCTTATTCACCATATTTTTAAAAAAAGTTCTATATCCTTGTTTAGGGAGCTTATTCGACGAAAAAAAAAACACGGGTTCATTTTTATCAAAAAATCATATTTTGCAGTTTCAGCCGAATCCGTTTCCCGGAGGTGGGGTGCTCTACTTGTAAGTTATACTTTATTAATATAGAATATTGTAAGTTTTTATGATTTAAATTATTTGTAAAAATATAAACAAAATTGGAAATAATATTTAATAATTATTTTTCACACCATCAAATTTGCTTAGAGACATCTTCCACATAGCATGAAATATTTATAAAATAATGAGGAAATCTTTCAAAAATTATTTATTAATTATTTATAAAATAGTTCTTAAATACTTTATAAAATATTTTATGAAAGATTTTAAAAATATGTCAAGTATTATTTCACGAAATATTCTCTAAATATTTCTAAAATATTTCTGAAATGATTATTAAAAATCCAAAAATCTTTCTTGAAAGATTTCTGAAATATTTAATAAATATTTCATGGATTGTGTATAATTATTTATAAATCTTACATAAAATATTTTTCAAATATTTCAGAAATAATTCATGGAATTTTCAATGAAAGATTTAATAAATATTTTATAAATCTTTCATGGAAGATTTATAATTATTTATGAATCTTCCGTGAAATATTTCTAAAACATTTCTAGAAACATTTCACAAAAAAATTATTAAATATTTCGGAAATCTTTCCTTTAGCTATGTTATAGAAGTTGTAAAGGTTTTGATTAGTGTGTGTGCACATCTTTGGTATCTAACGCATCTTTGGGTTGGTCTACTATAGCGCCCTAACCTAGTACTTGGTTGACGTTTTCTTCTCGTTATTAATTTAAATTTCTGCTCTTGGAAGGTGTTTCTTCTAATTGTTAACCTGAGCCACTGGTGAATCTAGTGTGTGTGTCTCCTTGCGTATATGTGTCGCGTCCGTAAAATCCTTGTAACGGCTCATATCAATTTCGCATAGAACTATTTACTTTAGTATGAATATTCTATAAATAAATTGGCATTATTTATAATATAGAATAATTTTCTGTAATAATAAATTTAAAATTACGTTAAAAGTATAAGTACGGTTTTAAAGTTACCTACTGGGGCTGATAATGAAGATAACTCAAATGTATATATATAGATATAGTAAAATGATTATAGGAATAAAATATTCTTTTCCTTTTAATAAAAAAGTAGTATGAATATTTGATTGTTAATGATAAGATATATAAGATGTAACTTTCTAAAATAATTGTGTATATGGTGAATTCTCAAAAAATCGGCTGATTACACAAGAAATTTTTAATGATGACGATTGAAAAGAATTGATATATTCTATCTTTATGCATTATATTTAACTTGAATAATATCTTAATGAAGATGAAATTTGAACTTAAGTACTTATGGATACCTTTCAATAAGTACCTTAGTCAATAGCGGTTACGTCGAGTTAACGGAGTTTACAATTTTTTTTGGGGTGGAATTGATTCAATCATTAATACTTAATGATGAATGTAAAAAGGGGTATAAACAAGTAAATATACTTTTTTATTGAAGAAAAAGGAACACATCTGAGTGGGATAAAATAAATTTTTAATATGATTCAAAGATGATATGTAATAATAATTTTGTGATTCAACGTGTGAAAGCTAACGGAGTTACGTTTTCTAATAATTCACAATTCTTTGGTCAACAAATAAGGTACCTCATTAATAAACTCATCCCGTCATTTATCACAAGAAAGTATAAGGTAACTTGAAATTAATTTTTCAGTCCTGTCACACATTATTTTATATGAAAGTTTTGGCAAAGAACGGAAATCGGCCGATTTTTTGAGAATTCAGCATATATAAATAGAACATTCCATTTATAAAATATGTATGAAAATGATTATTTTATGTAAATTTTAAAGATATAAATTAAAATATTAGCTTTTTTAATTAATAAATAATGAAATAAACTATTAAAAATAGTCTCTTGGAATGTAAAGGGAATAGAATGTTTCTTTTACAAATATATTTATCTCAATTAAATACTTCTTTTGCAAATAAATGAAATAAATGTTATGGAACATTCTATTTCCTAATATATAATTCCTTAGTGAGAAATAGAACTTTATAGAAGGTTTATAAAATAATATAAAAGAACGTAAATTCAAGCAGGCTCTCTTATTCTCTTTTAGATGTTCCATCATGTAACATCTAAGTTGAAGCTTATATTCATCTTAGATCTTATACTGTCAAAAGCATAAGATCTAAGCATTATGTTTTGAAGTACCATTTAACATTTAAATCTTTGTGAAATATATAGATATAATCAATTCTGTAATAAAAAGATTAAGTATTTTAAATTAGATAAGACTATGTTTAAAAAGTTGTTCAGAAGAGTATAACTCATCTTATCTCATTTATTATTTTTCATAGAAATAATTAAGAAATTAATTATCGCACATTGAAGAGTATTGCACTTGGATATGTCGTCGATAATAATTTGTTGACTCAACTTGCATTAAATAAAAGTGTTATTTATCGCATATCTAAGAGTATTGCACTCAACGGAGTCATCAATAATAACTTTTATCACGTTACCCTCTTCTCCATAAGTAACAAGAAAATACAAACTATCGCATCTCCAAGAGTATTGGAGGAGATCGTTGATAAATGTAGTTTTTATTTTATATAATTGCTGTATGCACCTTGCATATGCATGTAATGAATTACATTAATGAAGTAAAATTAATATGTTATTAAAATATTACCTGGCGACCGTAGATAAAGTCAAGCTTGCTTCACCCTCCTCTCTTGCTATTCGTATAATCAAGATCTTCCTTCTCTTTCTTTCTTGTGTACATCACTACAACTGATCCTTCTTGCTGTGTTTCCGTTTTTGCATATGATGTTACTTTGAGCTTACTATGCGTATTAAGTCGCTTTAAATATTTATTTTTTTTTTTAAATATTCAACCCTTTCGCTTTCATACAATCGATTAATTTTTTTAAAATTACTTATTACTTTATTTTTATTTTTGCATTTTTCCTATAGTTTTCTCAACCCTCCTTTACATTTCTTAATTTATTACACTTATAATTTTATTAAAAGAATTAAAAATAAAACAAAAGCTTTGAAAATCATAAATAACTATGCTCACTTGTTTTGAATCAATATTTTCTACTTAATAGATAATCTATTTGAATTTTATTACTTACAATGTATTTTATACATCACAAATAACGTTCTTATATAAAGTATATATATATATATATATATAGTAATAAAAGTATATATATACACAGACACATACACACAAATACAAGCATATATATAATCACATGCACGCATACACGTACATACGTACAAATGCACGCTTACATATAATCACATACACGCGTACACGGACATACGTACACACACATACACCCATACACACACATACACATACACACAAACACATACACATACACGCATACATACACACATACACATATACGCATACTTACACACATACACATACACACGTACAATACACACGTACAATACACGCATATACATACATACATACACACACCCATATACACATACACACATACACATACATACATACACACACCCGCATACACATACACACATAAAAATACACACATACACATACACACATACACATACACACATACACATACACATACACACATACACATACACACATACACACACATACACACATACACATACACATACACTCATACACATACACATACACATACACATATACACATACACACATACACGCATACACACATACACATACACACATACACATACACGCATAGACACATACACATACACATACACACATACATACAAACACAAACACACATACACATACACACACGCACATTCACATATATATATATATATATATATATATATATATATATATATATATATATATACGCACATACGCATATACACATGCAGATACAGACATACTCATACACATACACCTACACACATTCACATACATACACATATAAACATACCCACATACACATACACACATACACACATACACATCTGTAACGTCAAAATGTTAAGATATATAGCAAGATTGGATATACTTATTTTAATATTCAATTTCTGTTTTATTAATTGATCTTACCCTTATTACATTCTTATCAGAATATATATATGGGACGTTTCACGTCAACTCACCTAACAAAAAAATAGAATTCGTCGAAAATCTATGAAAATGTTCTATTTGATATCCAAAATACACAAAAAAAATTTTAGAGGTCCTGGTCAAAGGAATCAGGATTTAAACGTGATGGAATTTTTCGAATTTTCCAAATTTTTTGCTGAATAAATATTTTAATGAATTTTTTCTTTAAAAACTATCAATTTTTCGTTAAAACTTAATAAAATACTTGTTCTTGGAAATTAGATGTAGAATTCAGCTGAATTTTCGCAAATTATAATATACTGATTTTTATGCTTACTTGATCGATTTAAACATACTATTTAGTATATCTAAAAATCGAGCAGGTTAAATTGGCTTTTTAAAGTCTTATTTTTTTCGTTTTTTTATGAGGAAAAAATATACGAAGCCTATCGTTGGGCAGCCTTCTCAAAGTTACTTAATTGTGCAAAAAAGTCTGAATAAATCGTTATTTTGGATCAATGATGAGATTCAGGATTTTTTTTCTGGAAAAGTATTGATTTTTGGGACAAATGTATGAAAATGTTTTTTATTGGAAATTGTATGTAAAATGTATGTAAATTTTTGTAAACCATTATTTGCTAAACATCACAAATTATAAATGAAATTTTAAAATTTATTTTTTGCTAAATTTTTAGTATATATGGTTCATAATGCCTTAAATTACAATTTGTAAAAATATGTTCATATTCTACACATGATTTCCAATAAAAAACATTTTCATACATTTGTCCCAAAAATCAATACTTTTTCAGAAAAAAAATCACAAATCTCATCATTGATCCAAAATAACGATTTATTCAGACTTTTTTGCACAATTAAGTAACTTTGAGAAGGCTGCCCAACTGGAGGCTTCGTATATTTTTTCCCCATAAAAAAACGAAAAAAATAATACTTTAAAAAGTCAATTTGAGGCGACTACGGAAGTTCGGTTGAATTTCATTTTGCAGTTTACAAATTACTCTTTCAGTTTCTAAAATTTTTTGGATTTTTTAATTTTCCACTATTTATTATAATCCGTAGAATGGTGGAAAATTAAAAAATCTGAAAAATTTTACATATTGAAAGAGTAATTTGTAAACTCAAAAATAAAACCTATTCTAAAATCCGAAGTCGCCTTAACCTGCATCGATCAAGTAAGCATAAAAATCAGTATATTATAATTTGCAAAAATTCAGGTGAATTCTACATCTAATTTCCAAGAAAAATTATTCTATCAAGTTTTAACGAAAAATTGATAGTTTTTGAGGAAAAGATTCATTAAAATATTTATTTAGCAAAAAATTTGAAAAATTCGAAAAATTCCATCACGTTTAAATCCTGACCCCTTTGACGTGGACCTCTAAAATTTTTTTTGTATATTTTGGGTATCAAATAGAACATTGTCACAGATTTTCGACAAATTCTATTTTTTTTGTTAGGTGAGTTGTCGTGAAACGTCCCATATATATCTATATATATATATATATATATATATATATATATATATTTAATATTCTTTAAACAATAATTTACGAATAAGCAGCTAAAAAGAAAAAATATAGCCATTTTTGGTGGTCTGAACCTGTCTCTAATTACATTAAATTTTAGTTTTTTTTTCGCTAATTCTACTGGACTATACTTAAAAAAGTAACATGAGATCTCACGATTGAAAATGAAACGAGATCTTATATGAGAACTCACATGAGATCTCACGTAAGATCTCAGGAACCGCAAAATTTTATTTTTCCTGATGCCCAATCTCACGTGGGATCTCATGTGAGATCTTATGTGCAAAAAAATTTGATTTTTTCCTACACTTATAGTTGTAATTAATGTCAACAAATCTAAACTCTAAATTTTGGTCTATAATTCAATTTATTTATATATATTAATAAAATTACGATTAAATGATTATGCACTACATCTACAAAACAATCGTTATCTAAAGCATGCTATTATGGATTATGGTTCTAAACTATATTTGAGCGTAATTATACTTGGCGATTGAATAATAATAGAAACCAATTTTTTACGAAGATTTAGACGTTATTTGCAAGTAATAGTTAAGATACTAGTCACTACAATTATGCATATCGCCTTTTACACTCGAGAAGTCCATCACTTTTCAGTGAGGTCTGGAGCGATGCCGTTCATATACAAAGGTTTCTACAGAATTTGTGTATTTACAAATTGAGATACTCATTTCATATCGCAGACGAAATCATGGATACGAGGCTCGGGGTCAGTTCACTGATTAATGACAGTTTTTCTAATCAATAAGTAGTGTCGTTCTATGATGCACGCTGCATCTGGTTTAGATTTACGGCATAACACGTCTTACTAATTGTTACACGATTTGAATGTCGCCATAAGAACAGTTGCAGCTTTATTTATGTCTTAGAACATTATGACAAACTACCTTCAATGAACTGACAGTGTCTTAGTACTTAATATCTTTTTTTTATCATACTGATAAATTACTTTTACATATCATTTACAATAGCGTCTTACAGATTTAAATAATATAGGTTTTCTAACTCAAGAATTATTGATTTTACTTTTATTTTAGAGTGTAATCGCAATGTTATTGCTTGTTTTCCTAATTTAGTCGTAAATCTACCGTAATCTGAAAAATTTTAAAATCATGCTCGAATATAATTTTAAACTATAATAAATAATCATATTCATACAGACTATTAACAAAGCTTTCATAATAAGAATTATATTTGCATGCAATTTAAGTCCAAACAAAAGTAAGATGATAAATTTATCTTATTGTTATGCTATTTGTCAAGAGCAAGTCGGAGCAGATTCGAGAATTGAACATCCGTTGTTTAATTTCCTCCTACTAAACGTAATGGAATGAATTAAAATTTTGAATACATTTACGAAATTAATTTCTCTATTGCGCTCACCAAAACAATTGAAGAAAATTTTAAAAATTAAAAAATTTTATACTACAACTGTTTATTAAACTGTAAGTATACAATTTTTTTCGAAAACAATATAATTATTTCATTTATAATTAAATAAAATTTTTACTTCTCGATCGGTAACCACATTTGCTCCAGCTTACTCTTGAAGATGAGGTTTAGACCTTTTTTACCTATCGAAAGTAGCTAAATAAGTAATTTTGTTTATTTTTGATAAAAATATATATTAAAATTTTTTCGCTTGTGAATATCTATTTATTTTAGCAAATGAGAAGCGAAAGAGCGTAAATTTATCCAAATTCAAAGAATAAGCCGAAAAAAATAAATAAAAACAAAATATCTTATTTAGCTATTTTCGATCGGTGAAGTTAGTCAAAAGCTGATCCGAAGTGAAAAATGACGCCATAAAATAGAATCTAAATTAAATGAAGTGGCTAAAATAAGGAATACTAACCCCGGGCAAGATGCATTGGGTCTTGTGGCTCCATTAAATTTATCGAATATGATGATGTTCAGTATTTGAATAAGTATTTATAATATTAATGTAATTAAATACATTGAGAACATAATGAAGCTCCCCCTTCTGATAATATTTGTTATGCAACTTTATGAGTAAATGGAGAATTTAATCGGGTTTTTTCACTTCAAGAAAAAAAGTAGTAGGATTCAGCTTGAGTGTGGACAACTAAAGAAATTTACCGAAATCTTATATTTGAAAAGTTATATACAAGTTTTCAATTTATAGTATTTTGAGGTTAGGTCTGTCAACTTTGATGTCTAATTTGCGATCTAAGTTCATAAAAAAATAACAGCTTCAAGGGATTTTTTATTTTAAGTAAAATAATGGTATTAATATAGCTAATGTCAAAATTTGTCAAAATTTAAAGAAAAAGCCGAAAAAAAATAAAAAAGTAATAAATATCTTTTTCAAAATTTTCAAATTGAATAAAATATATAAGAGATCTTATGTGAGATCAAATATAAGATCGCTTACAAGATTGCATATGAGATGTCACATGAAATCGCCTATGAGATCGCATATGAAATCGAATGTATATTCATTAAATTTTCAAAATAAAATAAATATATGTGCGATCTGACATGAGATCTCACATATATTTATTTTATTTTCATAATTCAACGAATATATATGAGATTTCATAGGCGATTTCATGAAATCTGACATGAGAGTTCATACAATATTTTCAGTAGGGATGATTTTTCTCGGCTTGTTCTTGAAATTTATACATATTTACACTCTTCCGATTCTCATTTATTTAAAATAAGTTCATACCTATAAGTAAAATCGGTGGTGGCGCAGGGGTTAACGCTCTTGGCTCATGGTGTAATAGATTAAAGTTTAATTCTCAGGAAAATTTGGGAAAAATTTTTCTGAATTTTTCTTTGTTAAATACAACTAGGAGACCAGGAAAAACCAATTAAAAATTACCTCTGGCCAATATTTGGTACGAAGAAATTAATTAATTTGAAATATTTTTTAGATGCATAAAAATATTTTATTGGAGGAAAAAAAATTTTATTTTTATTACGAAATATTAATTTAAAATAAAATTAATAATTTCCAGTATGAGATATTTTCAAGTTTAAGAAATATCTTATGTATGTTGAGCAATATTTTATTGATATTTAAAAATATTATTTTCACTGACGGAATAAATGATATTGATACAAAAAGTATTTCACCTATTGCCAGGATAAATCTAGTCGATACAATAAAATTTTTTCGTTACAAAGAAATTTTTTTTCCAGTGTAGCTATTAGATTTCAAGTAACGGTTTTATCATTTATCATTTATTCTCATCATGGAACGACAAAGACAGAATTAGGTTCAAGTAACGACCGCTACTTGAGTGTTACGTCACAAACGTATCGTTTTTATTAACATTGATAAATCAAATTCCTCAATTATTGAGCACTCGCATTATTTCATTATTAAGCGAATTTAAGTAGATCATCAGAAAAGAATCGAAACGTATGTTACGAAATTTCAAAATGAACTTTACAAATCTCAAAAACATTGCGAAACATATTATTAAAATTTAAGAAAATTTATAAATAAAAATTGATGTAAAAGACAATAAAATCTTATAAACAAAGACCCACATAGCATGAAATATTTCAAAAAAAGATTACATGAAATATTTCAGTAAAATATTAAATTAGTGTTGAACAAATATTTCTTCGAAATATTACAGTTTAAGAATATGAAATAATTCATTGAAATATTTCTGTAATATTGCTGCAACATTTCATGTTTTATTCCAAAAAAATTTCTGAATCCAACACTGAAATATTTGAGAAATATTACTGAATTATTTCTTGAAATGTTTCACATTAATATTTTACCAATCTTTCAAGAAACATTGCATGAAATATTCCTGTAATATTAAAGGAATATTTCATGTTTTATTCCAAACAATTTTTGAATCCAACACTGAAATATTTGAGAAATATTACTAAATTATTTCTTGAAATGTTTCATATTAATATTTCACCAATCTTTTAAGAAACATTGCATGAAATATTCCTGTAATATTAAAGGAATATTTCATGTTTTATTCCAAACAATTTTTGAATCCAACACTGAAATATTTAAGAAAGATTACTAAATTATTTCTTGAAATGTTTTACATTAATATTTCACCAATCTTTCAAGAAACATTGCATGAAATATTCCTGTAATATTGAAGAAATATTTCATGTTTTATTCCAAACAATTTTTGAATCCAACAATGAAATATTTGAGAAAGGTTACTAGATTATTTCTTGAAATGTTTCAGATCAATATTTCGCCAATCTTTCAAGAAACATTGCATGAAATATTCCTGTAATATTTAAGGAATATTTCATGTTTTATTCCAAACTATTTTTGAATCCAACACTGAAATATTTGAGAAATATTACTAAATTATTTCTTGAAATGTTTCAAATCAATATTTCGCAAATCTTTCAAGAAACATTTCATGAAATATTTCTGTAATATTGAAGGAACATTTCATGTTTTATTTAAAAAAATTTTTGAATCCAACACTGAAATATTTGAGAAAGGTTACTAGATTATTTCTTGAAATGTTTACGATCAATATTTCGCCAATCTTTCAAGAAACATTGCATGAAATATTCCTGTAATATTGAAGGAATATTTCATGTTTTATTCCAAACTATTTTTGAATCCAACACTGAAATATTTGAGAAAGGTTACTAGATTATTTCTTGAAATGTTTCAGATCAATATTTCGCCAATCTTTCAAGAAACATTGTATGAAATATTCCTGTAATATTCAAGGAATATTTCATGTTTTATTGCAAACTATTTTTGAATTCAACACTGAAATATTTGAGAAATATTACTAAATTATTTCTTGAAATGTTTCAAATCAATATTTCACCAATCTTTCAAGAAACATTGCATGAAATATTCCTCTAATATTGAAGGAATATTTCATGTTTTATTCCAAACTATTTTTGAATCCAACACTGAAATATTTGAGAAAGGTTACTAGATTATTTCTTGAAATGTTTACGATCAATATTTCGCCAATCTTTCAAGAAACATTGCATGAAATATTCCTGTAATATTGAAGGAATATTTCATGTTTTATTCCAAACTATTTTTGAATCCAACACTGAAATACTTGAGAAAGGTTACTAGATTATTTCTTGAAATGTTTCAGATCAATATTTTGCCAATCTTTCAAGAAACATTGTATGAAATATTCCTGTAATATTGAAGGAATATTTCATGTTTTATTCCAAACTATTTTTAGATCTAACACCGAAATATTCGAGAAATATTACTAAATTATTTCTTGAAATGTTTCAAATCAATATTTCGCAAATCTTTCAAGAAACATTTCATGAAATATTTCTGTAATATTGAAGGAACATTTCATGTTTTATTTCGAAAAATTTTTGAATCTAACACTAAAATATTCAAAAAATATTGTTACATTATTTCTTGAAATGTTTCAAATCAATATTTCACAAATCTTTCAAGAAACATTTCATGAAATATTCCTGTAATATTAAAGGAACATTTCATGTTTTATTTCAAAAAATTTTTGAATCTGACACTGAAATATTCAAGAAATATTGTTACATTATTTCTTGAAATGTTTCAAATCAATATTTCGCAAATCTTTCAAGAAACATTTCATGAAATATTTCTGTTATATTTAAAAAACATTTCATGAAGTATTTAAAAAATGTATGAACATAACACTGAAATATCGAAGAAATATTGCTGCACTATTTCTTAAAATATTTCAAATCAATGATGCGCAAATTTTTCAAGAAATATTTCATGAAATATTTCTGTTATATTTAAAAAACATTTCATGAAGTATTTAAAAAAATGTATGAACATAACACTGAAATATCGAAGAAATATTGCTGCACTATTTCTTAAAATATTTCAAATCAATAATGCGCAAATTTTTCAAGAAATATTTCATGAAATATTTCTGTCAAATTCCAGAAATATTTCATGGAGTATTCCGTAAAATTTATGAATATAACAGTGAAATATTGGAGAAATATTGTTTAAATATTTGTAGTTCTCTCGCGTTTGTAGCAATTCTTCCATCTTGCCAGCAGGTGGCTACTTGATTATATTTTCATGTGATCGTAAATGTGGTTGGCAAACCTCGCAAGTGGTGGGACGCTCTCTCGTTTAGTATATAAGACCGAAAATTCTTGATACAAATAAATAAGCGCTTAAATTATAAATAACAAATAAATGTATAAGTATCTAATATGGTTTGAGATGCAACTCTTACAAAATCAAAAATAATATCTGATAGAATTTTTCATCAATATTACAAATCAGTATTTCATGAAAGATTCCAAAAATATTTCCGAAAGGGTTAATAATCCTCTATGAATACTTTAGTTAAACTGATGGGCAATCTTTCAACAATATAACATATCAATATTACATGAAAGATTTCTGAAATATTTCCGAAACATTTTTGAGAGATTCATAATTTTTTATGAATCCTTCAATAACATATTTTAGCAATCTTTCAACAATGTTACAAAGCAATATTTCATGAAAGATTTTAGAAATATTTCAGAAACATTTCTTGAAAGATTCATAATCTTTTATGAATCCTTTAATAAAATATTTCTGCAATCTTTCAACAATGTTACAAAGCAATATTTCATGAAAGATTTTAGAAATATTTCAGAAACCTTTCTTGAAAGATTCATAATCTTTTATGAATCCTTTAATAAAATATTTCTGCAATCTTTCAACAATCTTACAAATCAACATTTCATGAAAGATTTCAGAAATATTTCAGAAACATTTCTTGAAAGATTCATAATCTCACATGAATCTTGCGGTCAAATATTGCTACAATCTTTCAACAATATTACAAATTAATATTTTACAAAATAATGAAAGAATGTTACAGAAACATTACATGAAATATTTCAAATCAATCTTCTAGAAGGACATATCAATATTTCAGAAATATTTCTTATCAATATTTCTGTTTTATTCCGAATCTTTCAATGAAATATTTCAGAAATATTTCAGAAATATTTCATGCTATGTGGGGATAAGTATAAAACCAAATTTATGACATAAATTTTATAAATAAATTCAATATTTCAAACGAACATAATTTATATATATTTAATGCAATTAATTAATATAATTAAATACATACACACTTTTATTTAGTCCTGGTGTAAAGCCAGGACTTAACGTTTTGGTTCCTGTACAAATTTTTTAATTGAGAAATAATTGAAAATTTCTTACCAGAACTGAACAACTCTGAAATAATCCAAAAGACTAATTTTGCACAAGAAGCACAAATTATTTACAGCGATAATTCTGTATTACAATTCAATGACGGACCAGACCTTGATGAATGGATTCAATTATGTTTAAATAAAACAAATCTTGCCAGCAAAAATAATATATCCAAACTCATTAAAAACGGCACAGCTAATAACAAAGATGATTCTTTACAAGAAAATAATAAACTTTTGAAAATACAAAAATGCTTTACAACAAATAGCTATAATAATTTAAATAAAAATCAAAATAAAATGGTGTTTGATAAATATATCAAATACACTAATATTATCAAAATAAAACCAAAACAACTAAATAATAAGACGTGTCTAAAAAACAAAATTATTCCTAAAAATAAGAATATCACATTAACTCATAATCAGCAAGGTTCAAATAAAAAAATAATTGATAACAATATATTTAAATACTTTGATTTATCATTAAAAATTGTAAATAACATCAAACAAATCAGAAACACATTTAATTTCTACTATTATATCATGAACAAAAATTATAAATATTTTAGAAAAAATTCTAATCTCTTTTTCTCTTTTTCAGGATTTTTTGCACATTTCATAAATTTTTGAATCTCTATAATTTCATTTTTTTTATATTCTAGTTCATTTATATTATTTATGTTTTATTGACAAACAATTTTTATAAAATAAGAAAAATCTGTAAGTTTTCAAAATGTGGCTTGTAAATTTACAGATTGTCGATTTAAGGGTTCTATCAACTTAAATCGATCAATTTAAATAGTAAGAAATAATCACATTTAAATCAATTGATTTAATCAAATACGAATGGTTTTTAAATGAAAAATTAAGAAATTTAAATCAATTTATTTAAATCAATATTAGTTAATAATTAAATAAAATATTTAAAATTATTATATATAGTATCTATAATAAGATTTAAAGCTTTAAAATTTATATCAATGCATCTTACTACTTATACTTTTACTTTTTTATTTTCATTAACAATAAACATCTTGTAAAAGAAATCTAACATTTACAATGATCATTAAACTTATGAATGTATATTAAGTCTTATTATGTTTTTGTTTATAATTCAACTTCTTTCGTCTCTGAATTTAAGGTATACAAGCATATATTATCTAATATATATTCGTAAAACTGATTTCATTTTTCAACACGAAAAATATATTCACAAAAAAAAGAAAGGGAAAGTTACATACTTTCATCCAAATGCAACATGAATCAATATTCAAATGAATATTTCAACTTCTAAATTTATTTAAAATTCGTATTGCAAAAATAAGAGAAAAATTGTTATAAAAAAGTCTTTATTAAGACTTAGGAAAATTTTATTTTACAATTACAATCTATGTAAAGCAAAAAAAAAAAAAAAAATGATGAACTTTATTAGAAGTTCTATATGGAATGAAAGAATTATGTTCAATCTTCATTCTAAACTCTAAATTTATTTAGAGTACATATTTGTCAAAATAAAGATAAGAAATTACAAACAATCAGTTTACGTTTAAGTTAGATTTATATTAAACTTACCATACAAATTACAGACAAAAGCAGAAAATTTTGAAAAATTTACTAATTATTATTATATGTAAATTAACTGAAATAATAAAATTTACTTTTTCAACTTATGTTAGATCTCTTATTATATAATTAAAACTTATAGCTTTTTATAAATGTCAAAATGAATCTCAATAACTTGTATTTACAAAAATTTTAGTACGAATCATGATTAGATCATTATCATAACTAGATCATATTTAATATCAATTATAATTACGTATTATTAAATCTATATATTTTTAGTTAATTTTATGTTTTTTTATGTATCTACACTGAAAGAACTTTTTGTATACTGCATGCCGAAGTGTGAGTGCGCAG
Organism: Anastatus disparis; assembly: GCA_017163975.1. Lineage (NCBI taxonomy): Eukaryota > Metazoa > Arthropoda > Insecta > Hymenoptera > Eupelmidae > Anastatus > Anastatus disparis. The sequence goes on from JAFFSR010000139.1 coordinate 171,964, forward strand.
TATACTACAAGCGTGCGCAGTACGCTTGAAAACTTTTGGTAAATAGAAATAAAATGTTGGCGTTTTGAAAGCCACCGACCGTGCGCGCGCAGCTCGTTGGGATTCAAAACGCCAAGATTTCTCTCGCTGTTTACCGCTGAGTATGAGCGGACTGCACACCTCCCCTCTTAGCAGGCAGTCCGCTAAGACTTCTATCAGTGTAGCTATTTTAATTTTATACCAGACCTACGTTCAGGTAAACTAGTTCCACCTCTGTGAGAATTTACATTGTAACTTATACTACGCATAGGATTTTACTTTTTGTTTAAGAAGGGGCCGAACTATCTGTCTTTGTCTAATAGCGTTTTTCATCATTTATGTAAGCACTATCCGGTATAACAAGAAAAAAATAGCAGCCCCCGCTAGATATTAGTATAATAAGTAAATTTTGTAATAACAACCAAATTTTTTCACTGCGTAGTTTTTGAATAATTAGAGACCTACCAAAATAAGATAGGTTATATTCTAGATTGCTAGTAGGTCTCTAATTAGTCCAAAACTATGCGGTAAAAAATTTGGTTGTTATTACAAAATTTACTAATTATACTAATATCTAGCGGGGGCTGCTATTTTTTTCTTGTTATACCGGATAGTGTTAACATAAATGATGAAAAACGCTATTAGACAAAGACAGATAGTTCGGCCCCTTCTTAATAAATAAATATATATAGCCACATTTAGTATATTAAGTGAAAATATAAAAATGAGAATTTAGAAAATTTTTCTCCTTATTGCTTAGTTGTCACCTGCGCAATTATCTTAAGCCGGGAGGGAAGTGAATGAATATTCACTTATATTTAAACAATTATAAGAATCTATAAATTATATCCGACTGTTATTTTTGAAATTTAAAAGGAAAAAAAAAAGCAAAAAAAAAAAAAAAACAAACATTTCTTATATTGAACAATTATTATTATTTTGACAAATTTAATATTATTTTATAATTATTTTACATGGCATGTTATTTGTTATTTTTGTTACGAAATATCTCATAAGCTAGAATACAAGATTTATAAACAAAAATATTTATAAGCAAAATCACGAATAATTCAAGGCGATCTCTAATTAGAAAAAAAACCATATCATGTTTAAAATATTACAAATTTAAAATAGCAATATAATTTAAGAATTTTTCATCTTCTTTTTTTTCATACCAATACTCATACATTACATAACAATTATACGATGGAAAAATACATCGAATAATTGTATTAAGACATTCAAATAAAATATTTCATTTAAATTTTAAGATACTAGCTACATTCATGCGCGCGAAGCGCGCAACAAATTTATACTCCAGGATCAACTATGGATATAATAACATCTATAAACATGATAAGTAATTTTAATAAACGAAATTATTTTAGTAGCAATTTTATTGTTTTTAAAAAAATGATGAGTGGTCATCTATCAAAAATTAATTTTAAATAAAAACTAAAATTATGAACCTTAAAATCAAACAGTACGAAGTGCCTTTAATATGTCATCAAAAATGAAAAAATTAAATTAAAAGAAATTTTTAATATAATTTTTTACGCATACATAATTTTCAATATTTATATTAGTTTTTTGGCATGTAGGATATAAGATCAAACTCTAGATACCGCAGCATACAACTGACCATGATCAAAAACTTCTCTTCATCAATCAATAATTATATTATTCTTTTAAACAGCTAACAACAGCTAACATTTTTTTTAAGCAACTGAATAAACTAATAGCAGTATCTGTTTCAATTTTTCTTTATTTACAACATATAAGTGATTTGAAACATAATAGAGACAAATCTGCGTTGGTTACACACTGTAAAAATTCTAGCCATAGCTTTGATACAAACATAGGAACCTCAAACATATTAGACATTGAATGCAACTATCAAAAAAGATTGCTATCAGAAATGATACATATTAAAAAATATGAAAATTGCAATAATACACGACACTCAAAAATTAAACAACGTATACAATAAATACATAGTTGAATTATTAAAAAGAAATTAATTTTTTTGATAAAACGGTTTCAAGAATAAATTATTTACAATAAAACGCAATAATTGTTAAATTAGATTAAATATAATTAAATCAAATTCATTCATGTGAGTCAAAATCTTGAATCAAATACCAAGTACATAAAAGAAAACACTTGCTAGTCACTTTGTACATACGTAACTCACCTAAATTACCTATGTTAAAGATTTGTATAACCAAAGAAAATAGACGCTTATAGAAGGATTCTTCTGGGTTACATTTTTCGTCCGAAAGCCTGGGTAACACTTCAACATTGTTTGTATATCTATACATATGAAAAATGTGCTATATATATGATTTATATAGATATAAAAATACATGGGATTTGATGGCGTCCCCAAGTAGCTGGGTAACAGAACCAACTCATTTTTGGCAGAAATTTCCCATGTACGCTTCTATCAGCGTCTATATTCGTTGAAATAACTTATACTTCATAATGTCACGTAGATCATGATGACGCATATTAGATTGCGTAAATTTTTATTATTAATAGAAATATCTATTATTATACATTTTTATAAAACAAAAATAGTTATGTAATACCACATGTTTAATACTTGTAAGTTTCATTTTTTATTTTTATTGTTACGCCTAAAATGTATTGTTTTAGGTGATGTTTTTTTAATGTATTGTTGATGAATTTAGAAATTTTTAATCATTAAGAAACTGTTATCAGTTCCCATATGGAAATAATTTATGTGAAAAACTGTGAATAATAGTAAATAATTGTAAATAACTGTTAAAAAATGTGGAATTGAGACATAAATAATAGTTATTTACAGTTATTTACTATTATTTATTATTAATTACTATTATTTACAGTTATTAACTGTTATTAACTATTATTAACTGTTATTTACAGTTATTTACAATTATTTACAATTATTTACAGTTTTTTATAATTATTTACAATTATTTATAATTATTTACAGTTATTCATAATTATTTACAGTTATTTACATTTTCAAAAATTTTTGAATTAGTGAATAATTTAATGTTATTAATAATTATTTACAATTATTTATAGTTATTTACGGTTATTTACAGTTTTTACAGTTATTTACAGTTATTTATAATTATTTACAATTATTTACAATTTTCCATAGTTTTTTACAATTATTTACAGTTATTCACATTTTTAAAAATTTTCGCCTATATATAAAATTATTGAATAAATTCGTGAAGATTTTCGAAAATGTAAATAACTGCAAATAATTGTAAAAACTATAAATAATCGTAAATAACTGTAAATAATTGTGAAAAAGTGAATAAATGTAAATAACTGTAAATAAATATAAATAACTGCAAATAAGTGTAAATAACAGTTAATAAGTGTAAATAACAGATAATAACTGTAAATAAGTGTAAATAACAGTAAATAATTCTAAATAATTGTAAATAACTGTTATTTATGTCTCAATTCCCACATTTTTTAACATTTTTCTACAGTTATTTACAGTTATTTACATTTATTTACATTTATTTACAGTTATTAACAGTTATTTACAATTATATCCAAAAATTTTTTCCATATGGGTTGTTATTAAATTTTATGTTTTAGCACCTGAAGTGGCCTCTCTAAAAATAGAGGAGAAAAGTCGTTATTACTCTTATAGAAATAAAGAAAAATTGAAACAACTGCTGCTATTAGTTTATTCACAGTTAGAAATATCAAAGACAAAGTCTGTTAAAACCAGTTAATAGACAAAAATGTGTGTTACTTTAACAAACAAAATGTCTTTAAAGGATTTAACAAACAAATGTCTGTTAAAATTTTACTTATAAATTACAGACATTGTCTGTCAATGTACTAAAACTTTTTTTGGTCTTGTTTTCCGTACACATACATACACGTTTTATATATAGTTTTATTTTTTTAAATTCACGTTTAAGGAGTCTCATGTGCTAGCTATAGTTTGCTATAGTTTGTTGTTCATAATAATCAAAAATTTAAAAAATTCTTCAATATTTTGAAAAACATTAATTTATACCTGGAAAAAAATCTCTGCAAATTTTTAGTTAGACTTATCGACTGATTTTATTATTTATGGTCACTTAAAGTTTATCTTTTTACTACTATGAGATACAAAACACGCGGACTTCGAGTGAGCACATATAAAAAAATTAGTTGATAAGACTACTTGAAAATTTGCAGAAATTTTTTTCTAGGTATAAATTAATTTTTATCAAAATTTTGAAGAGTTCTTTAAACTTTTAATTTTTATGAACAACAAACTATAGCTGACATATGAGACTCCTTAAATTAATAAATCTACAAGAACTCAAGAAATATTAGAAAGAACGTTTTTTATTATATCTTATACAATATTATATTCGTTTATAATATGATATTCGTTGTCTAATGAATAGCTTTCGTGACATTTACAATGATATAATTTTAATAATTATTAACAATTTTTATAAACAAATTATAATAATACGTTTTTTCGAAAAAAAAAAATTATGATATTTTTAGGTCATTTTGAGTAAAAAAGGTTCTCATGAACATATTGCTAAAATGAACTGAATCGGCAAAAAGAATCGCAGTTTGAAAAAACGCGATTTTTCAAAACTTTGACAGCCTATAGCTCAGCTTCTACTGATTTCATTTTAACTCACAATAGCTTAAATTGTTGGTTAAAATATAAACTTAAAGATTACAGTAGTTAGCGACCGTATTTATAAAAAATCGCGTTTTTCAAACTTTGCAATTTGTTTTCTGCCGATTCAGTGCATTTTAGCAATATGTTCATGAGAACCTTTTTTACTCAAAATGAACTAAATAATATGATAAAATTTTTTTTTAAGTGCATTTTTATAATTTGTTTATGAAAATTGTTAATAATTATTAAATGCGCCATTTTCAGACATTCTACCCAAAAAATTCGGATTCAGCAGGTCAAAAATACTTTTAAAAACCTGGGTAGAATTGAGGACCTCGATCGACCAAGACTTATGTAGTTTACCCCTGGACTATCTATTTTAGTCGTTTGTTACGGACATTTTCAGAATCAACTGACATAAAGTCTGTTAAATCGTCACATCCTTGTTTGTTACTTCAACAGGCAATTTAGTAACAGAAAATAAAAGTTAACAGACTACACAATTGTTTTTAACCGTGTTCAGTTCCTTAAAACAATAATTATATTATCAAACGTTTGTCCACGTAATTTACTAATCGTCATAGCAAAAGATAATTCACATGAAAATTACGTTCTTTTAAATGTAAAAGGAATATTCATTTTCACAATATAATCTACTACGGTTTGGAAAAATATTATCTTATACCACCCGTCAAAATTTTACATTTTAATAAATGATTAGAAAATTCTAAAATTTGCAATCTCGCACTATTGCATGAACCTTTATTAATACTTATATTTCTTATAAGCATTACAATAAATTTTTCTCTCAAATGTAATTTACTGGAAGGATTAAAAGAATTTAAATATTCTAGAAGAAACATTTCATCTGATTCATTATTGATTTTCATCACTATCAATTTCCGAGTTTTAAAATAATGTATGAAAATAATATAAATTTTGCAATAAAGAATCAAAAAGTTTTTCACAAAAAAAACATTTTATTTTTTACTTGCATTAAATTTTGTTTCAACTCATTCATATAAAATTGTTTTCACTAATTATTATATGCGTTACATCTTTAGTTTGGATAGCATTAAATTAAATTAAATATTGCAGTAAATTAAATTTTTAAATACTATTATTGGTAATAAGAGTTTAAAAATCCCTCATTATTTAAAATTACAAAAGCATCTTTTTCATCTTTATATATTTAATGACTATTAAATAAATGACTTTACTTAGCTACTTCATAACCGCATTATAGGTAATTTTTTTTTTTTTTTTAAAGATAAAAAGATTAATATATAAAGGATATTGTCCTCTATATGATTAACCTTTTTATATATGATGAAGTCGAGGAAGTCCCCCGCCCGGCATCTGTTTAACACATTACATCAGGCTAGGACTGTCAGACCCACCATACCGAAAACTTTGACTACCGATGGATGGTCAGCCACTTTTTGTAACCAACAATCAACCGATACCCAATGAGGTCAGATTTTTTAAAGAGTCGCGATATAAATGGCACATACACTTATTTTCTTTCGAAAAAAAAGTTAGAGGTACCTGGCCAGGAATCGAACCCATGCCCTCCGCGTTGAAGGCAAGAGCTCTATCCATTACGCCACCGCGCTCTCGCATTATAGGTAATAATAAATATATCTATTACATTTATTTGAACTTAAGAACATGACGAAGCTGTCCGCCTTCTAATAATATTTCCAATCTTAACTTATGAATAAACGATGCGTTTAATCGAGTTTTTTTGCTACAAAGAAAAAATTTGTAAGATTAAACTCTAGTGCGGACAACTCAAGTAATTCACCTAAATATTATATATACAAAGTTATAATAAAAACTTTCAATATATCGTATTTTAAGGTTAGGTTTGTCGATTTGATGTCTAATTTCCAATCCAAGCTCATAAAAAAATAACAAGTCCAAATGATTTTTTATTTTAACAAAAATTATTGTATTAATGTAGCTTTAGTGCGGACAAGTAATTATATTTGTTTAATTTAAGAATTTAAAAAGATATTGATAAAATAAAAAAAGCAAAACTCGATTGCTGCAGCTCCGACATGCCGTTAAGCATTTACAAAAACGCTGCCAAGTGCTTTGGTGTAATGCTTTCTCATAGAGCTCATTGTGTTAGAGTATTTTGATTTCATTTTGCTTTCTCAAAGAAAAATTATTGTATCGGTGAAAAAATTTTTTCTATTTTTTCGTTAATTTGTACATATTTAGACTCCGGGAGTCAAAAAAAGTGGTTTCAAATAAAAATTTTTTCAAAATTTTCAAAATGCTCTAAAATTAAAACTGCGCTAAGAAAATTAGTTTTTAAAAATTTTTTTCTTCTGACAATAGCGGATAACTTGCATGCGAATTTTGGGGCAAATCTATAGAGTAATTTACGTAAAATAAAAGAAAAATGAATTTTTTTTCTTCAAATTTTACAAAATTATCTAAAATTAAAACCACGCTAAGAAAATCAGTTTGGGTGGGGCTCGAACATTAGAATGTTTTTTATTTAATGAATATTTATTTAGAGTGCCACAATTACAAATAGCGTATTCCATAATTTAGAATAAAGTAATAATGAATTTTCATGATTTCAAAAAGCAGTAGTGATAATCTCAAATTATTCGATTAAAATATTTAGAGTTCTTTCGAAATCTTGATATAATTTATTCTAAATTTAGACGTACATTTATTTTGTTACTTCTTATTTCGATAAAGTGAATATTCTAAAATGCTTTACTCGCATTAGTTATTTTCGTTACTTCAGTCGCTGAAAATACGAAAATTCTAAAATGAATAAATGAACAGTCTTGATATGCACATAATTTATATGAACTTCTAAATAAATGTTAATTAAATAAAAAACATTCTAATGTTCGAGCCCCACCCATCAGTTTTCAGAAGTTTTTCTTTTGGTAGTCGCAAATAATTTCCAAGCAAATTTTAGAGCAAATCCATCGAGTACTTAAAGTAAAATACAAAAAAAAATTAAAAATTAGAATTGAAAAAAAATGTTTTAAATTGTTCTAAAATTAAAACTATGCCAAGAAAACCAGTTTTCAATAGCTTCCGTACCAGTTAGACAAAAAAATAAATTGTATGCAAAATTTGAAGGAAATCTGTCGAGTACTTTTCGAGATCTAATTGACGTAATGAGTACATACACACACACATACATACAGACATTTTCTGCCCTACAAAAAAAAATCAGGTGAGAGATCATTACATGAGATTTTGGCATGATGAATCACCTAAGAAATCAGGTGATTTCTCGCCTGATTTTTTTTAACAGGGTGGAAACCACTTTTTTCCACGAGTCTGAATATGTACAAATTAATAAAAAAATAGAACAAATTTTTTTATTGATACAATGTTTTCTTTATGAGAAAGTAGCCCTGTTATGAAAAAGCAGCTGATAAACCAGCTGATAAACAAGCTGATAAACGAGCTGATAAATCAGATGATAAAGCAGCTGATAAATCAGGTGTTGATTTGGCCGCTAATCGCAGCTGATATATCAGCTGCTATATCGTCTGATTTATCAGCTGAATTTTCATAAAATATATTTTTTTAATAGTAAATCATAAATAATATTTTACATGTGAAAGAATTAATATTTTAATTATTCTAAGTTATAAAAATCGTTTTTTTTATAAATATATTAATTGGAAATTAAATACAAAATTAATTTATTTTAAATACAGAAATATTAAATAATATTAATTTTTCCAGGCTAAAAAACTAAAAATAACTCTAAGAAAAATTTCAATTTCACCACGTTTTTCTTCCATTGAATTTAGATTAAATTGAAATAAAAAGATTATTTATTTCAATTATATCATATTATTACAAGATAATGTGCTATAATTATTTTCTATCAAAGAGAATAATAAAAACGAGCTAAACCTCGTAGAGTCAGCTCTTCAGACAACGAAGAGCTTTTACAATCAAACATCGAGTGTTCCAGCTTTATATATCTGTGACCTCGAAATTTGTCCGAAGAATCACAAAAGTTAGATAAACGCCATCTAGTGATGTAAGGACTAATTGATGATCGAAGACAGGTTAATTCGTCTTTACCTCACTATGTGGCGTTCCTCTAACTTTTATGATTTTTCAGACGAAATTCAAGGCCACAGATATATAAGGCTGGAACACTCCGGGTTTACTTATAAAAGCTCTCTGCTGTTTGGAGAGCTGACACTACGAGGTTTACCTCGTTTTTGTTCTTTCCTTTGATAGACAAATAATTATAGCACATTATTGTAATAATATGATAGAATTGAAATAAATAATCTTTTTATTTCAATTTAATCTAAATTCAACGAAAGAAAAACGTGGTGAAATTGAAATTTTTCTTGGAGTTATTTTTAGTTTTTTAGCCTGGAAAAATTAATATTATTTAATATTTCTGTATTTAAAATAAATTAATTTTGTATTTAATTTCCAATTAATATATTTATTAAAAAAAAAAAACGATTTTTATAACTTACAATAATTAAAATATTAATTCTTTCACATATAAAATATTATTTATGATTTACTATTAAAAAAATATATTTTATGAAAATTCAGCTGATAAATCAGACTATATAGCAGCTGATATATCAGCTGCGATTAGCGGCCAAATCAACACCTGATTTATCAGCTGCTTTATCATCTGATTTATCAGCTCGTTTATCAGCTTGTTTATCAGCTGGTTTATCAGCTGCTTTTTCATAACAGGGTAGAAGTGTATTAAAATATATTTATGACTCATAAATCTTAAGACATGATACACATACAACATTATTTCATTTTAAATAGTGTTATTAAATAAACAAAATCAAGTTTTCAACTAATCAAAAGGATTTTAAGCATCAGATAAGGGTTTTTAAAACTATTCATGGATCAAACTTTTTTATTTAATGTATATTTAAGCTAAAAAGAAGTTTTATTAGTTAATATTATAATAACAAAAAATTATCAATTACATTTAAATCTGATTTTTTTTCAGACTGAAACTCAGGTCTGATAGCTCAAATAACTACAGTTGAGTAGAAAGTGCATAGGCGCCCAAGTTATTTCAGCTTATGTCTGTATATTATAAAATAACCCATATGTATAAGTAAACTAATCAGTTAAATATATTATATTAAATATTAATTCATTTTATATTATAAAATATAACACACCTATATTAGTAAATATTCAAATTTTTATTGAAAATATAGTCATATGGCTTGTTTGTCAACTGTAATGCAAATTTTATATATACAAATATATAAAAAGGATGCTTACTATAGTTATAATTTTATCAGCATGTTAATTATTTTTAAGCTTTATTCATTAAAACATAAATTGTTTTTTCATTTTTAATTTCATGTATTAATATTTAGTTAAATAGTAATGTATATAATAAAATAACTCACTCGTATAAGCAAACTATTCAGTTAAATACATTATATTAAATATTAATTCATCGTATATCATAAAATAGCACACTTATATAAAATGATTAAGTAAATTATTCAAATTTTCATTAAAAATAGACATATAGCTTGTTCGTCAACTGTAATACAAATTTTATATGTTAATCTATAACAAAGCTGCCTATTGTAGTCATACTTTTATCAGTGTGCAAATTATTTTCAAACTACATTTCCTGAAAACACACATTTTATACTTCTATTTATTTATGTATTAATATTTAATATAATAAGTTTAACTAAATAGTATTGTATATTATGAAATAGCACACTCGTATAAGTAGATTCTTTAAATTTTCATTAAAAATAGACATACAGTTTGTTCGTCAATTGTATCATCCATTGTTATCAGTAAATTTTGATCTTGATTCATTCTAACCTTATTTTTTTTATTCAAATGTGCATAAATTTATCTTTAAAACATTAGTTAAATATATTACTTTTTTGGTACTTTGATGATTTTTAATCTGAGTAATAGAAATATAGAATAATAAAACTTTCATAACCTCAAACCTTCATAACCTCAAACCTTCATTAATTGCTGTTACTATACTTATTTTTAAATGAAAAACAATTAAAAATATATACATATTGTACCTGCATTAAGCAATACTTATGCAATAAAGGAATAAATTACTTATCTGAATTGTTATATTATTTGATGTCTTTACAATTTTACTGGAATTTTTAAATAAAAGGTAGTCACCTTACTTGTGCTCATAGTTATATATTTTATCATTAAACTATACATTGGTTATATACATAAATAATATTGCTTGGTTTAAAATAAAATATTCTTATTCTATTTTAATTGAGTTACTTCTATTATATTTAAAAAACAATGCCTAGAAATTAATTTTTATTTATTTAAAAAATCTAAACCCTTTAAAATTTAATTTTTGGCGCCTATTCTATATCGACCAATCAGGATTCGATCTTTAGATGCTTCAACATGGCGGCTCATCATTTTTTTAAGAAGGATTTATGTAAATTGATCAATAACTAAAAAAAATTGTTATTACATTCAAATTTTTCTTTTGTTACTTCTCGTACCGATAAGCAACATCTTGAGCCCCAAGGTGTTACGTCACGACGTATCTTTTATTTCAAAATTTATTCTAAAATATGCAGTTATTGATCAATCAGATAATTTAACTTAGTAAGCATATTGTAAAATTAAATCATTTTTCAAGAAACAAAAGAAAGGGCAATGCGATTTACAAAATTAACGAAACAAGAACAGTGCAAAGGCCACATGAACCAGATTTATCATGTTAACCACACCATTAAGAAGGGGCCGAACTATCTGTCTCTGTCTAATAGCGTTTTTCATCATTTATGTAAACACTATCCGGTATAACAAAAAAAAAAATAGCAGCCCCCGCTAGATATTAGTATAATAAGTAAATTTCGTAATAACAACCAAATTTTTTTACTGCGTAGTTTTTGAATAATTAGAGACCTACCAAAAAAAGATAGGTTATATTCTAGATTGCTAGTAGGTCCCTAATTAGTCAAAAACTATGCGGTAAAAAATTTTATTGTTATTACAAAATTTACTAATTATACTAATATCTAGCGGGGGCTGCTATTTTTTTCTTGTTATAAAGGATAGTTTTTATATAAATAATGAAAAACGCTATTAGACAGAGACAGATAGTTCGGCCCCTTGTTAAGAGTCAAAATGCATAATAAGCATTGCTCCATCGATTGGCATCCGTTGACATCGATTATACAGTTCCTGATTAATTTTTTAGATTTTAATCGTAATATTGTAAATGTTCAATAATTGACCTATCTTTTATTTTTTCGATTGCCTATTCTTCTGATATGCAATCTCTTGAGCACCGAGGTGTTACGTCACAAACGTATCGTTTTTATTAACATTGGTAAATCAATTCCTCAATTATTGAGCACTCGCATTATTTCATTATTAAGCGAAATTAAGTAGATCATCAGAAAAGAATCGAAACGTATGTTTCGAAATTTCAAAATGAACTTTACAAATCTCAAAAACATTACGAAACATATTATTAAAATTTAAGAAAATTTATAAATAAAAATTGATGTAAAAGACAATAAAATCTTATAAACAAAGATAAGTATAAAACCAAATTGAGATCATCGAAAAAACGGAATATTACCCCGGGTGTCTTATTGGTAATACGTTTACACTGCCCGTCAAGTTTATATTTCAAAGCAATTGCTATTATTAAATATACATGTATCAATTATTAAAATATATACGCGCATAAAAATCAATTATATTAAAAGTGTTAAAAAATATCAATAAACCTCGAGGATCTATTACATATTGTGCCTATTCATTTGTCTGCCCATACCTAGCACCGATCTACTGAAAAATACTACAAGGTAAGAATATATAATTATTTAATAAACTCTTTATTTCAAAAATCAAGTTTATCCTTTAATAATATTCAATCGTGAGAGCGATTTCGTTTAATTAAATATTGGTGGAGTTTTTCCACCACTAGATTCATACATCTCTATCTTTATGACATACATTTTATAAATAAATTTAATATTTCAAACGAACATAATTTATATATATTTAATGCAATTAATTGATATAATTAAATAACATATACACTTTTATTTACACACTTTTATTTAGTCCTGGTGTAAAGCCAGGACTTAACATGAGTTAGGTATATGAATAGGAGTCTAAGATCGTCTATGATAATGAAAATTTATATGGTTAGAATATATATTCAAAATAGATTAAATGAAAAATACTATTTTCTTCGTTAAGAAATAATGAGTTGATTAAAAAAAAATTTTCTCTTATTTATTTTTTAGTCTATTTTCAATCATAATGAATTTAATTAAAAACGAAGCAATTTATTCTAACATATTTTAACAATAAAAATAATACTTCTAATTTATTTAGGAATAATATTTTTAATTTATTTAGAAATAATACTTTTAATCTTATTCAAATAATGAAAATAATTTTAATTTATTAAATTCATAGTAAAGGATTAAATATTTTCATCTTACCTGCAAGAAATAAAATGTTGGCTCTCGAATATTTGCCATTGCGACTCGAAGGATTACAGTGAAGTTGACGGTTATTTTTAACGAAGTGAAATCCGTTATTATCAAAGTCCTGACAATCGTCTGACACAAAAGACACAAGAGTATCTTTTTTTCGTACTCTTCTTATACAGCGGCTTTGTTCCAAATGCTTCTCGGCGTTGCGCACGCCGTATTTACAAAATTTATCACGCGTTAAATAGCTCTAAAGAAGCTTTCTGATTGGTCGATACAGCTTACCTATAAAGAAGCCCCAGTATGTGCAGTAGATATTCGGACACAGTAATATACTAAGCATTACTGGTGCGCAACTTCAAAAAGCGTGTTTAACAGAGCCATTTGTATGCGAACGTAATTTCCTAAGCAAGACAATGAAAAGTCTGTGAACGCATCCATACAATGCAATATATATATATATATATATATATATATATATATATATATATATATATATATATATATATATATAACACATTAGTAATACATGGGCTTTGTTCCAAATGCTTATGATATATACATATATCTTCCTATATTATATAGTTGTATTGAAAAATTCAGCTTCAGGACCCCTACGCCCTCCTTTTACCCCCACGCCATCCCCTCATACCCCTACTCCCCCATTGTTCCTCCACAGTATTTTGCAAAGCCCTCCTTCAAAATAACTTAAAAATGTTTAAAATTCTACGATATTTTTCAAGTATCAATTTGGCCGAAGCACCCCTACGCCCTCTCCTTTCCCCACGACCCCTCTTGTCTACCCACGATCCCCATGACCCCCCACGCTCGCCCACAATCCCTTCTTACGCCCCCGCCCCCACATCACGCCCACATGCCCCCCACTTACATAATCGCATAATAAACATATAACAGTTTACAATTTTTTTAAGAAACAACTTAAGAAATCCATCAAAATACTATTTATAAAAAGTATAATACAATCTTTCAATGTATCTGTTTTTAAGGTCATGTTTATCAAGGAAATGATGCGTTTAATCAAGTTTTTTTGCAATAAAAAAAATTGTAAGATTAAACTTTAAGAAGGGGCCGAACTATCTGTCTTTGTCTAATAGCGTTTTTTATCATTTATGTAAACACTATCCGGTATAGCAAGAAAAAAATAGCAGCCCCCGCTAGATATTAGTATAATAAGTAAATTTTGTAATAACAACCAAATTTTTTCACTGCGTAGTTTTTGAATAATTAGAGACCTACCAAAAAAAAGATAGGTTATATTCTAGATTGCTAGTAGGTCTCTAATTAGTCAAAAACTATGCGGTAAAAAATTTTATTGTTATTACAAAATTTACTAATTATACTAATATCTAGCGGGGGCTGCTATTTTTTTCTTGTTATAAAGGATAGTGTTTATATAAATAATGAAAAACGCTATTAGACAAAGACAGATAGTTCGGCCCCTTCTTAATGCAGAGAACTTAACTAGTCAACCAAAATACTATACATAATAAAAAGCTTGATACGACTTTTCAATGTATCGTATTTTAACGTCAGGTTTGTCGAACTTGTATAGTCTATTTTTTCAAAATGGATAATTTTTTTAAAATAAGCAATCAGCGACTCTATTCAAAAGTATAGACAGAAAATTACAAAAAAAAATTAACGGCAGGCCGGAGTAGAACCTGATACCGACCGAGTAACAATTGAGTTGTTTATTATTTACTCAAGTATTAATCGGTGTATCTTCAAAATAAAGGTTGATCGCAATAGATATTATTATTATGAATATCTATGCACAAGAAAAAAAAAATCTACCAATTTGTTTTTGAGAAAAGTAAGGAACGCCGAAGTAAAAGATTATGTTTAAAATATTTTCGCGTTCCTTACTTTTCTCAAAAACAAAGCGATAGATTTTTTTTTTCTTGTGCATAAATATTTGTAATAATAATATCTATTGCGCTTAACCTTCAATTTGCAGATACACCGATTAATACTTGAGTAAATAACAAAAATGCCAATTAGACAAGGACAGCGAATCCGGCCTGCTCTTAACATTATGTAAATGATATTTGCCTCATTTTTAATGGAATGTGTATCAATGTAGCATGAATCACGTAATTATCAGGCTAATTATACTTTTATTAAATTAAGTAAAAATGTTATGTTGAAATTAATTCAACTATGTATTAATCAATATAATAATAAATTAAATACAAACATAAAGAATATTTTAGAATGTTTCAATCAATCATGAATTTTTTAATAAATAAATCAAATTAATTATTAAAGAGTCTATTATCATAAAAATTTTTTACATTTTTTTAGACATAGAACATATAGATAAAAGTTAAATTTAAATTCTTTTAACTGTACAAAG
Organism: Anastatus disparis; assembly: GCA_017163975.1. NCBI lineage: Eukaryota > Metazoa > Arthropoda > Insecta > Hymenoptera > Eupelmidae > Anastatus > Anastatus disparis. The sequence goes on from JAFFSR010000139.1 coordinate 187,493, forward strand.
TATCAAATATGTTTTTGATTATATACATAAAGGATGAGATAAAGCATTATGTCAAATACGACAAAATAAACCAATACAAGAAGATAAAACAAAAGAATTGTACGAAATAAAAGGAAATACTGAAAAAAATGAAGATACGGAGGAAAATAATGATATTTATGATGAAATTACACAATATGTAGACGGTAGATATTTAAGTTCAATGGAAGCAGCTTGGATATTAGAAGAATTTCCATTATGTGGTCGGAGTCATAGTGTCATAAGATTAAATATTCATACAGAAAATCAACAAAAAATTGTTTTTGATGAAAACGATATAACTTCAGCTATAAATAAGTGGGAAACTACTTTAACAGCATGGTTTAAATTGAATAAAAAAGATGATTTTGCGAAGATAATCAAATATGTGAATGTACCAGAATATTATGTTTTTCATAGTACTAGTAAGTCTTGGATAAAAAGATCAAAAACAAGAAAAAATGTAGCAATCGGTAGATTAAGTATAGTATCACCTAAAGATAGTAAAAGATTTTTTCTCAAATTAATATTAAATAGAGTAACAGGTGCCACATCTTTTGAATATTTACGAGCTTATGAAAAAATTACTTATAATACATATGAAGAAATAGCTATTGCTATGGGTTTAAGAGAACATGAAATACAAATTTATAATATATTTGATGAAGCATGTCAAGTAATGTTACCTATACAATTACGAAAATTTTTTGCAAGTTTTTTATTATGCGAAAACGTTCAAGAAAATATAATTTGGGAAAAATATAAAAAATTTTTTATTGAAGATTTTAAAGAAAATAAAGTACTTTTTCATATAAATTAAATTTTAATGTCGGAAGAAATGTCATGTAAAGATTTTAGTATTCCTGAACCTAATGAAAAATACATAGAAGAAGAAATTGAATTTAGTACTGAAAATATTGAATATAGTAAAAAAATGTTTAGTAAAATGTTTTATGAATTAAATATAGATCAAAAAAACATTTTTAATAATAAAAATAAAATATATTTTATAGATGGTCCAGGAGGTTCAGGTAAAACATTTTCATATAAAACATTAATATATTACTTTATTTCAATTAAAAAAAAATTTGTATCAATGGCTTGAACAGGAATTGCTTCAACTTTGTTACCGAATGGTATGACTAGCTATAGAACATTTAGACTTCCAATTGATTTAAGTAATATTGAGAGTGCGTTTTTGAAATTTGAATGTAATAAAAAAAAATTAAGACAAACAGATATCATCATTTGGGATGAAGCTTCAATGATTCCTAAAAAAGCATTAGAAATTGTTGATAAAACATTACAAGATGTTTGGTGGTGATTTTAGACAAATTTTACCAGTAATAAAAAATGGATTCAAAGATACAATTATAAAAGTAACTATAAAATATTCATATCTTTAGTCATTATTTAAAATTTTTCAATTAAAAATTTCAAATAATGGCTACTGTTAGTTAATAGCGCATGCGCTATGACAGAAACAGTCCCATATATATAAATCTGTGTGTGTGCGCGTGCGTGTGAATTAACATTAAATATCCCATGTATATGTGTACACAGATATGCACAAACGTATACGTACGTATATATATATATATATATATATATATATATATATATATATATATATATATGTATATATATATATATATATATGGGACGTTTCACGTCAACTTACCTAACAAAAAAATAGAATTTGTTGAAAATCTGTGAAAATGTTCTATTTGATACCCAAAATATACAAAAAAATTTTTAGAGGTCCAGGTCAAAGGGGTCAGGATTTAAACGTGATGGAATTTTTCGAATTTTCCAAATTTTTTGCTAAATAAATATTTTAATGAATTTTTTCCTCAAAAACTATCAATTTTTCGTTAAAACTTAATAGAATAATTTTTCTTGGAAATTAGATATAGAATTCATCTGAATTTTTGCAAATTATAATATACTGATTTTTATGCTTACTTGATCGATTTAAACATACTATTTAGTATATCTAAAAATCGAGCAGGTTAAATTGGCTTTTTAAAGTCCTATTTCTTTTGTTTTTTTATAAGGAAAAAATATACGAAGCCTCCAGTTGGGCAGCCTTCTCAAAGTTACTCAATTGTGCAAAAATGTCTGAAAAAATCGTTATTTTGAATCAATGATGAGATTTGTGATTTTTTTTCTGAAAAAGTATTGATTGTTGGGACAAATGTATGAAAATGTTTTTAATTGGAAATCATGTGTAGAATATGAACATATTTTTACAAATTGTATTTTGAGACATTATAAACCATATATACTAAAAATTTTACAAAAAATAAATTTTAAAATTTCATTTATAATTTGTGATGTTTAGCAAATAATGGTTTACAAAAATTTACATACATTTTACATACAATTTCCAATAAAAAACATATTCATACATTTGTCCCAAAAATCAATACTTTTACAGAAAAAAATCACGAATCTCATCATTGATGCAAAATAACGATTTATTCAGACTTTTTTACACAATTAAGTAACTTTGAGAAGGCTGCCCAACTGGAGGCTTCGTATATTTTTTCCTAATAAAAAAACAAAAAAAATAGGACTTTAAAAAGCCAATTTAACCTGCTCGATTTTTAGATATACCAAATAGTATGTTTAAATCGATCGAGTAAGCATAAAAATCAGTATATTATAATTTGCAAAAATTCAGGTGAATTCTACATCTAATTTCCAAGAAAAATTATTCTATTAAGTTTTAACGAAAAATTAATAGTTTTTAAGGAAAAAATTCATTAAAATATTTATCTAGCAAAAAATTTGGAAAATTCGAAAAATTCCATCACGTTTAAATCCTGACCCCTTTGACCTGGACCTCTAAAATTTTTTTTGTATATTTTGGGTATCAAATAGAACATTTTCACAGATTTTCGACGAATTCTATTTTTTTGTTAGGTGAGTTGACGTGAAACGTCCCATATATATATATATATTAGACAGGTCGTTATTTCCCAAAGCTTACCGATCATCGCTCCCAACCCTTAAATTGATGTGTTCATACTAAAAATTGAAAAAGTAGCTGAAATACCTTGTTGGAATAGAGATTTAACCTTGCCGAATTGCAAAAAACCGTACTTTTTATTGTTTTTTCTTATTTTTCTTGTTTCTACATACAGCAATAGCTGAAAAAATTTTTTTGAGACCCTCTTTCACACTTTTTCTATTGCCGTAAGTTAAAATAATATCTTATAGGGTGATTTTAGAGCCGAGAAAAATTTATTTTCCGAATCGTTGCTCTTGAAATCTTAAAAAATTTTACTCAAACGGGTGTATTCTCGTGTAATTTGAGGTTAAAAGTACTTTATAATTTTTTTTCATTCAAATAACCAACATAGCTTTAAATTAGGCTTAAAGATCTTCAATTTTCTTGTTTATAAAAGTTTCTAGGTGTTTCTGATACTGAGATATGGCCATTTGAATTTGATAGGAAATTCGTAGAATAAAATCTGTAAACATCGTGAGCATGCAATTGACTATCAACTCCCTCTGATCACAAATTCAGTTTCAAAGCACATAGATACGGTCTAAGTGAAGCAAAATAAAGGTCTTAATTTCAACAAAAAAGTGGCGCACAGGTGTCTTTCGCACAGTCAGAGTTATGGAATTAGTAAATACCCATATAGAAATAATTTTCGTAAATATCTGTAAATATCTGTAATTATCTCTAAATAACTGTAAATAATTAATAAAAAGTATTGAGACTGAAACATTAATAAAAGTTATTTACACTTATATATTATTTTTTACAATTATTTATAGTTATTTAGTTATTTACGATTACTAACTGATTTTAAAAGTCATTTACGATTATTTACAAACACTTACAGTTACTTACTCTTAATTACTATTATTTACCATTATTTACGATTTTCAAAATTTTTAGGTAAGTAAATAGTTTATTGTTATTTATAATTATTTACGATGATTTACAATTATTTATAGTTATTTACTTTCGTTGTCTTAAATAATTTTTCGAAACGCATGTACACTTACCGTTAGATGATTTCTTCCGAAGGTGTACCTAAAATGGCAACGTCGCATATTTAGTATATGGCATGAGCGAACTATGAATTATACATCGAGTTTCAAATCATCAATCTTTTTAAAATAATTAACTACATTAATTTGAATACAATTTAAATTTATAATTGTAATACATAAACTATGTTTTAATACAACTTTTTATTTATTAAATATATAAATATGCATATATCTAAAAGAAACATGATCTACAAATTTCATGCTTTAATAAACTTCTAATTTCTCTATTATGAATTATTATACTAATTTTAATAAAGTCAGTATGACATAATGAGTGCCTCCTAAATACAATAGTTGACAGAACCATTGCTTTCAACATTTAAATAATTTCATTCAATTATTTTTAATAAAATTTTACATAAATTAATGATTCATGAAATTATTATTATAATTAATCAATTATGAATCAGAGTTATGTATACGGGCTCCATTAATAGCTATTTTAACAGCAGCATCAAACCCCAGATCGACTTCAGTATCTGCGACTTATCAAGGTGTTGATAAACTGTGAAACAAGGAAACTGTAACTTCTTCGCTTGCAAACAGTTGAAGCAAGACATGCATCTCATTTCTTTCTATACGAACAGTTATTATTTAACTACTCAGTAAATAAATGGACTCGTTCCAGTATGCTTGAATTTCTTGACAAGGGTTTATTGTTATTCCAGTATTCCAATATTTAAATCTCCTCGATATAACCAATACAGAATCCATGGTTCTGTTAACAGGAGGTCGCGTATCTCTGTCCTTTTCTAATCAAAGAAATGATTTTTTCACAAAGACTAATATTTTTATCAAAAAATGAAGAGAAAGCCGCATCTTGTATCAAAAAAAGCAATATTTTCTTTGATAAGAAAAAATTAATTTTATTGCTTCGTTCTCAAGAAAACCTTGAAAAACCAAATTGTCCACCCTAACCTCTATGATTTAAGTTTTTCAAGGTTTTCTTGAAAACGAAGCAATAAAATTAATTTTTTCTTATTAAAGAAAATATTGCTTTTTTTGATACAAGATGCGGCTTTATCTTCATTTTTTGATAAAGTTATTAGTTTTTGTAAAAAAATCATTTCTTTGATTAGAAAAGGACAGAGATACGTGACCTCCTCTTAATGACAAATAAAGGAATTTTACTCTATTTTACTCTGTTGGTAGCTTGCACCTGCTATCTAATCTTAGTGGCTTCAACATTATATAAGATTCCAAAAAATAATTTATTTTTGAATATTAATTTTTTAATAATTACAAATATTATACTTTTAGACATAATTTAATTAAAAAAAAGACATGATCCACAAGTCTTATGCTTTATAACACTTAAGAATGTTTGATTAAATTTGTCATATTTTTGAATAATAATTATATTAGATTACATACAATTAACATGACATAATGTGTGTTTTCTATGAATACTTGTTTACGTAATCAAAGCTTTTTAAGATTCCATAATTTTATCAACCCATCGTCTCCAATCAAATTTGAAATTAATATCTTACTTATTGAATTTTTATTTTTATTTATTTATTGTGAATCCATAAAAGCTATTGGTATGAAATTCCATACTTACAATTATAAATTAGTCGAAGAGTTGATGAACTGTGAAACAAGGAAACTACAGCTTCTTCGCTGGCAAACAGTTGAAGCAAGACATGCACCTCACTTCTTTTTACAGGAATGCTTATTAATTAAGGGCATGACGGAGCTCGCTACGTTCTAAAATAATTCATTGATATTCTAATTCCTGTTCACGAATAAATGGTACGTTGAATCGACTTCTTTCATAATAGTAAGAAAATTTGTAATATTAAACTTGAGTGCGGACAACTTACAGAATTTACCAAAACACTGTACATAAAAAGTCATAAGCAATTTTTCGGTATATAGTATTTTGAGGTTATGTTTATCGAGCTTAATATCTAATTTCCATTCCAAGCTTATAAAAAAATAACAAGTCTAAATGAATTTTCATTTTAACAAAAATTATTGTAATAATTTAGCTTTAGTGCGGACAAGTCATTACAATTGTTTAAATTACAAATTTAAAATGATATCAATAAAATAATAAAAGCAAAAATTGTATCCAGCAGCTCCGACATCCCGTTAACTACTGAGTAAATGAATGGACTCGTTTCAGTAGGCTTTTGTTTAAATATCCTATCTTGCATCCGGAAGGATATAAATTTTTACTGGATACAAATTTGACTGAATAAGGAAGAATTTTAAACTTTAAATTTCTTGACGAGTGTTTGTTATTCCAATATTCCAATATTTACATCTCCTCGATATAACCAATACAGAATCCATGGTTCTGTTAATGACAAATAAAGGAATTTTACTCTATTTTACTCTGTTGGTAGCTTGCACCTGCTATCTAATCTTAGTGGCTTCAACATTATTTATGATTCCAAAACATAATTTATTTTTGAATATTAATTTTTTAATTATTACAATTATTATACTTTTAGACATGATTTAATTAAAAAAAAGACATGCTCCACAAGTCTTATGCTTTATAACACTTGAGAATGTTTGATTAAATTTGTAATATTTGTGAATAATAATTGTGTTAGATGACCTAATGTTTGTTTTCTATTAATACTTGTTTACGTAATCAAGGCTATTCATGATTTTATAATTTTATCAGCCCATCGTCTCTAATCAAATTTGAAATTAATTTCTTACTTTTTGAACTTTTATTTTTATTTATTTATTGTGAATCCATAAAAGCTATTGGTATGAAATTACATACTTACAATTATAAATTAGTCGAGGTATTGATGAATTGTGAAACAAGGAAACTGCAGCTTTTTCGCTTACAAACAGTTGAAGTAAGACATGCACCTCATTTCTTTCTACAGGAACGCTTATTAATTAACTACTGAGTAAATGAATGGACTTGGTCCAGTATGCTTTTGTTTAAATATCCTATCCTGCATCCGGAAGGACATAAATTTTTACTGGATACAAATTTGACTGAACAAGGAAGAAATTTAAACTTTAAATTTCTTTACGAGGGTTTGTTATTCAAAAATTTAACATTTCTTTAATACAACCAATAGTGCAAACTTAAAATGTATTGAAAAATATTTTTTCAACATGTATATTTTAGGCACTTCATTTATATTTGATATAACTATATATACTTTGAAAACTTTATAATAACAAAATTTTTAAATTATTTTTTGAAATATATAATTATATAAAAATGTTAACTTGGGACTACGTTTTAATGATTATAAATGACTTTGAAATACAAAAATAAAGCAAAATTTCTTATATCATATCTTTATTCAAAACTTTAAATAATAATACATAAAACTTTTATAATTTTGAATCTTATAAACTACTTTTATGAAATCACAATAGGTGTATTTTGTGCGCTGCTTGCGCATGTGCAGTGTGCAAACGAACTTTGAACGAAACTTTTAATTTTAAATTTTTACATATCTTATGAGAACTAATTAATAACATTAAAACTTTTATAATTTTAAATCTTATGAACTACTTTTATGAGATCACAACAGGTGTATTTTGTGCGCTGCTTGCGCATGTGCAGTGTGCAAATAAAGCTTGAAAAAAATTCAAAATCAAAATTTAATAGATTTCTTAATCATTTCTATAATAGAGTCATCAAAAATCAATAATCAATAAATCCACCTTCATTATCTATCACTTTCTGCAATATTCGTGGGACAGAATCGCATAAATTATGAAAATATTTTGGATTATCAAATAATGCAGTCCATGCTTCTTGAACGAGTTCCACGAGCTGCTCACGATTTTGTGCCATTCCAGGTCTCCATCCTTTCACCATATATGACCAGACATTCTCGATGATGTTGAGATCTGGTGAAAGTGGTGAACAGTCAAATCTTTAAAGCTGGGGATGCGCTGCGTACCAATCACGCACTATATGTGCGGTATGTATAGGACTATTATCCTCCACTATATCAATTGGCATCTCATCGTCTGCGGATCGTTTTCGTGGACTTGGCAGAAGCTCATTTTCAAGAATGTTTACTTATGCTTGAGCATTGAGTTTTCTGTCAATACGAAAAATACGACCGGGACCATCACCGTTTACCCACGCTCCGGAAAATGATCTAAGACAACGAAAGTAAATAACTATAAATAACTAAATCATCATAAATAATTATAAATAACAATAAACTATTTACTTACCTAAAAATTTTGAAAATTGTAAATAATAGTAAATAATACTAATTAAGAGTAAGTAACTGTTAGTGTTTGTAATAACTTTTAAAATCAGTTAGTAATCGTAAATAACTAAATAACTATAAATAATTGTAAATAATAATAAATAAGTGTAAATAACTTTTATTAATGTTTCAGTCTCAATACTTTTTATTAATTATTTACAGTTATTTAGAGATAATTACAGATATTTACAGATATTTACGAAAATTATTTCTATATGGGTATTTACTAATTCCATAACTCTGACTGTGCGAAAGACACCTGTGCGCCACTTTTTTGTTGAAATTAAGACCTTTATTTTGCTTCACTTAGACCGTATCTATGTGCTTTGAAACTGAATTTGTGATCAGAGGGAGTTGATAGTCAATTGCATGCTCACGATGTTTACAGATTTTATTCTACGAATTTCCTATCAAATTCAAATGGCCATATCTCAGTATCAGAAACACCTAGAAACTTTTATAAACAAGAAAATTGAAGATCTTTAAGCCTAATTTAAAGCTATGTTGGTTATTTGAATGAAAAAAAATTATAAAGTACTTTTAACCTCAAATTACACGAGAATACACCCGTTTGAGTAAAATTTTTTAAGATTTCAAGAGCAACGATTCGGAAAATAAATTTTTCTCGGCTCTAAAATCACCCTATAAGATATTATTTTAACTTACGGCAATAGAAAAAGTGTGAAAGAGGGTCTCAAAAAAATTTTTTCAGCTATTGCTGTATGTAGAAACAAGAAAAATAAGAAAAAACAATAAAAAGTACGGTTTTTTGCAATTCGGCAAGGTTAAATCTCTATTCCAACAAGGTATTTCAGCTACTTTTTCAATTTTTAGTATGAACACATCAATTTAAGGGTTGGGAGCAATGATCGGTAAGCTTTGGGAAATAACGACCTGTCCAAAATATATATATATATTTTTATATATACGTGTGTGCATATCTGTGTACACATATACATGGGATATTTAATGTTAAGTTACACGCACGCGCACACACACAGATTTATATATACGGGACGTTTCATGTCAATTAACATGCATGTCACACGTACTTGAGTTTACATATATTTTTCTTTATATAAATATGGGACTGTTCCTGTCATAGCGCATGCGCGCACACACATGGGCTTATATATATATGTATATACATATACATGGGATATTTCATGTCAATTCATATGCGCGCACACCCACATACACACACAGGTATATATATATATATATAGGATGTTTTATGATAATTTTTCCCATGTATATTAATATTTATTAAGAAAGTTTTGAAATCAATCAAGTAATCGTCGAATACTTCTGTATTCAATTCATTCTTTTTAAAATAATATTAAATTCATAAAAATATCATTACATTATCTTTTAATTTTTGAATGTAATAACATTTCTTCAAAGCTTTTGAATATTATGTCTGTTATATTTTGTTTTAAGTCATTATTCAAACTGATGAATATTATTCTATTATGACATTATTACTTTTAAAAAAGTATATTTTAGGCGAGTTTAGTTATTAAACAGTATAGTATTCTTTAGAACATTTTTTCTAAATATTTCTTTTGTTTTACTACATACATCACATTTTTTTTTTAAATTTTAGTTCTTTAGAGTACTGAAATGGATTCAGTAATCATTATTAATTTTATACCTTCTACTAGATTTATCTATAGTTTCTGCTTAAGAAAGTTTTGAAATCAATCAAGCAATCGTCGAGTACTTCTGTATTCAATTCATTCTTTTTAATAATATAAAATTCATGAAATATTTACAGTTTCGGCTAAAGAAAGTTTCGAAATCAATGAAGCGATCGTCGAGTACTTTTGTATTCAATTCTTACTTTTTAATAATATAAAATCCATAAAATGTTCAATTTACATTCTCTTTGATAGACGAATATTTGGAAAAACTTTGCCAAATAATTTTTGAAAAAAAGGGATTATTGAGATGAAGATAGCGATAATAGTACACATCAATATTGAAAAAAAAATGATGTATCAGATCAACTTATTATTTCATTTATGAGTGACTATTACTACTTAAACATTGATGAACTATACTTGATCTTAGTGATATCTATTTTATTTTATTCCTGATGAAAGATTTACTTAATAAACAATTTCCGAAACGATTAACTTCAAAGTTTCGGAATAATTTTTTATTTAATATGCTACGGTTGAAGACCAAAATTGTGCAATTTTATTTCAAAAAACTTGGCAGAAGAGCCATTAGCTTCTAACAACTTATATTTGAGAATTCGCTGCCATCAACTTCAAAATTATTTATGCCTTTTTAAAACATTCAGGGAAGATACCCATTTTAATTGTAATACTCTTAATAAAATAAAATTATGCATTCTCTATCTCATCACACTATCTTTTTATTTTCAAGTGCTGTAAAATATATTAAATTTCACTAAATTTCTACAAAATAACTTGTAATGTTTATATAGTAAAGATAAATGAGAGAAAACTAAGAATTTTTTCCGTATTACATTGCATGCATTACAAAAAATAATTTTGGAGGTGAAAATAGAATTTTGTTTATTGTATTAGGATGTATCTTTGTTTTTTATCGTTGAATATTAAATAAAATATTTTCTATCAATATAATACAAAAAAAAATCACTCGCACCGTATGTAAAAATATATTGTATAATGTTTTGAGCGGAATGTTAATGTTTTTGATAATATTCTTGAATATAGAAAACTACTATCCATCGGATGTAAATAATCATTGAAAGGTATATATATATATATATATATATATATATATATATATATATATATATATATAAAATGGAAAATACAAAAATTAGTAGATTATGTTAACCATTACATAATAATAAATTCGGATTGATTCTTAACGTTTGAGCTTTACTATATACAAGTTAGTATTTATCCTCTTTTATTTAAAAAAGTTAGAACAGAAAATTGGAAAAGCATATTCTATAAGACTAAATTTTTTTACTTCTTCACATTAACAATATATTGTGACAGATAAAAATTGTACATGTACACAATTGGTTCATGGATTCATATTTTTACTTATTATTCAACACACTTGAATTAGCTAACAATCTAATTATAAAGCAGTACTCACATACATTGAGCGTTTCACCAACAAAATATTAAACCACGGGCCTGGCAAGTTATTTTGAAGATATTTAGTAAAATTTAATATATTCTACAGCACTTGAAAATAAAAAAATAGTGTGATGAGATAGAGAATGCATAATTTTATTTTATTAAAAGTATTACAATTAAAATGGGTATCTTCCCTGAATGTTTTAAAAAAGCATGAATAATTTTGAAGTTGATGGCAGCAAATTCTCAAATATAAGTTCTTAGAAGCTAATGGCTCTTCTGCCAAGTTTTGAGAAATAAAATTGCACAATTTTGGTCTTCAACCGTAGCATATTAAATAGAAAATTATTCCAAAACTTTGAAGTTAATCGTTTCGGCAATCGTTTATTAAGTAAACCTTTCATTAGGAATAAAATAAAATAGATATCACTAAGATCAAGTATAGTTCATCAAAGTTTAAGTAGTAATATTCACTCATAAATGAAATAATAAGTTGATCTGATATATCATTGTTTTTTTAATTTTGATGTGTACTATTATCGCTATCTTCATCTCAATAATTTCTTTTTTTCAAATATTATTTGGCGAAGTTTTTCCAAATATTCGTCTATCAAAGAGAATATAAATTAAACATTTTATGGATTTTATATTATTAAAAAGTAAGAATTGAATACAGAAGTACTCGACGATTGCTTGATTGATTTCAAAACTTTCTTGAGAGGAGGTCACGTATCTCTGTCCTTTTCTAATCAAAGAAATGATTTTTTTACAAAAACTAATAACTTTATCAAAAAATGAAGAGAAAGCCCCATCTTGTATCAAAAAAAGCAATATTTTCTTTGATAAGAAAAAATTAATTTTATTACTTCGTTCTTAAAAAAACCTTGAAAAACCAAATGGTCCACCCTAACCTCTATGATTTAAGTTTTTCAAGGTTTTCTTGAAAACGAAGCAATAAAATTAATTCTTTCTTATCAAAGAAAATTTTGCTTTTTTTATTACGAGATGCGGCTTTCTCTTCATTTTTCGCTAAAGTTATTAGTTTCTGTAAAAAAACTCAATTCTTTGATTAGAAAAGGACAGAGATACGTGACCTCCTCTTAAGCAAAAACAATAGATAAATCTAGTAAAAGGTATAAACTTAATAATAATTACTGAATCCATTTCAGTACTCTCAAGAACTGAAATTTAAAAAAAAAATATGATGTATGTAGTAAAAAAAAGAAATATTTAGAAAAAATGTTCTAAAGAATACTATACTGTTTAATAACTAAACTCGCCTAAAATATACTTTTTTAAAAGTAATAATAACATAATAAAATAGTATTCATCAGTTTGAATAATGACTTAAAACAAAAAATAACAGACATAATATTCAAAAGCTTTGAAGAAATTTTATTAAATTCGAAAATTAAAAGATAGTGTAATGATATTTTATGAATTTAATATTATTTTAAAAAGAATGAATAGAATACAGAAGTATTCGACGATTACTTGATTGATTTCAAAACTTTCTTAATAAATATTAATATACATGGGAAAAAATGTCATAAAACATCCTATATATATATATACATATATATATATATATATATATATATATATATATATATATATATATACCTGTGTGTGTATGTGGGTGTGCGCGCATGTGAATTGACATAAAATATCCCATGTATATGTGTATACATATATTCATAAGCCCATGGTTGTGCGCGCATGCGCTATAACAGGAACAGTCCCATATATATATAAAGAAAAATATATGTAAACTGAAGTAAGTGTGTCATGCATGTTAATTGACATAAAACGTCCCGTATATATAAATCTGTGTGTGTGCACGCGCGTGTGAATTAACATTAAATATCCCATGTATGTGTACACAAATATGCACACACGTATATACAGGGTGATTGGAAAACATTGGTACATATTTATATCGTTGGATTCAGCGCAATGAGCGTGTCAAATATATAAAATTAAAAAGCTAGGTGGAAACGCGCCTTAAGGGGAATCCTTATACCGACATAGAGTTCTACCTTATCTACATTTAAATTATGAATTTTAATAAAAATTTAACTATTCGTGACTGAAATTCGTAGGAGAGGCACATTCTTAACATGCCAAAGAATTTATTGCAACGTTAAAAGACAATATAAAGCTAAAAATAAAGGCGAAAACTGCTTAATACGATTAACTTTTTAATGTAGTTATGAATAATCGTATTATGCAGTTTTTGTCTTCATTTTCACTTTCATTCTGTCTTTTGACGTTGCAATAAATTCTTTAGAATGTTAAGAATGTGCCTCTTCTATAAATTTTAGTTAAAAATAGTTAAATTTTTATTAAAATGCATAATTTAAATGTAGATAAGGTAGATCTCTGTGCCGGTATTAGGACACCCCTTAAGTATGGTGATTACCTGTCACTTATCCATGGCTGATTCCATTTCAAATCGAACAGTCAGTATACACTCAAGTCACCAATTACTGAGCTAATAAAGTATTTTATTCTACCCTAAAAATGAGGGTATACGTATTTTTTTATTTTGCTGAAATATCAAAATTGCATCAGATATGCACTTTTGAAAATTGCATACAAAAACTAAATGTTAAAACTGAAAATGTTAAGAATAACTTTAGAGGGCTATTGTTTTACCAATTTTCAATGGATTTTGGTAAACCTTATTTTGCTTTAATTTTGGTTAACCTTATTTTTAAGCCCTCTTTAATTCAGTGCAAGAAATTTCAAAAAAGACTAAAAAATGACTAAGATATGTGCACTTTACCAAAAAATGCACTTTTTATGCACATGCATTTTTCTCGAAAAACCCATTTTTTTTTTGCTGAAATTTTTTGTGCTCATAGAGGACCAAATTACCTATCTAATGGTACTTGGTTGATCCCGTACTTATTTGTTTGAAGCGAGAAAAAAAATTCACAAATTTTATTGGTGAAAAATTTTTGTATATACGTTCGAAAGTCTTAAGCAATGTTCATTCCAACGCTGTCGCATGCTTCGCTCATTATTTGTTTACCTTTGTATGTATGTATATATCATCAATAGTGATATATATATATATATATATAAAAATTCGTAATATAAAAATAAATATTAAAAATGGAAAATAATAATTCTATTCGTGTATATCTATATTATGTATGTTTCGATGTACAGACAATAGGAGGCTCATTAGCGGACAAATACCTCGCGTAACCAAAACAGCATATTAGAATTGTTATATACAAGCTAGTTATTCTTACGTCTGCTTTGAAAGGTACTCTTCGGACTTGTGAAAAAGTAAACAAAACTCTGCAATTACGATGTCCGAAATTCACTCTTCAACAAGAATTCGATGTCCCGATTTTTTTCAAATGCATAAGAAGGTAGTTTATAAAAGCAGAAATTTACGTTTTAGACCGTTGGAAGATTTGGCCATTAAGGGGATGCAAAACGGACACTACACCTGCACTCGTGAATTTAGCCTATCTTTTAATTTTATTGCAAAACTTGAGGAAAAGAAATGCTTTAGCTTGTAGTATTTATCATGAAGATTATTCAGTTAAATTTTCAAATAAATTCATCCTTTAGTTTTTCAGAATTTTGGGTTCCAATATTATATATTAAATTTTTAGATTTTGTACAAAAAATCTGAAATTCTGAAAAACTAATGAACAAATTTATTTAAAAATTTAACTGTATAATCTTCATGATACATACTACAAGCTAATGCATTTTTTTTCTTAAAATTTTGCAATGAAATAAAAAGATAGTCAAGTGTAGTACGAGTACAGGTGTAGTATCCGTTTTACATCTCCTTAATTTGGCACAGCTTTATCCAGATTTAAAGATATTGCCCTCTACTGATGTATGCAAAAATTGCCATGAACGCATATCAAAAATGATTTTAAGTGATCTTGAATCTACATCTGAAAATGAAATAACTGAACTTTTTAGCGGAAAACATGATGATTTTATCCCCAAGACACCCGAACGAATACAGGAATCAAACGAGAGTATTAATACAATTTTACCTCAATGCGTCTCGCCGCTAAAAAGAAAAACTGCAATACCTAAAAATTTAACAGAAAATTACGTATCTAAAAAGAAAAAATCTTTAATTTCAGCTTTTTCTGCTACTGTCGGAAGTAAATTAGAAGATGCGTATGGCATTTCAGTTGAATCAATAGAATCGGACAAAAGTTCGACTGAAAACTATTGGAACAAATTTGTAGAAAATTTTAAATCGGCTTTAGAAAAATGTTCTTCTGTTTCGGAGAAAATGAAACTTCTAACTCTACTACCTTCAAAATTAAGCAAAATAAAAATTTGCTCACTATTCCCGAATATAAGCGAGTATATGATAAATAAATCAAGAAATCTCGTGTAAAATAAAGGAGTTTATTCGGAGCCAGATTCATATACTGGTCATCCTATTGATGAAAATACAAAAAATATCGCTATGGAATATTTTTTAAATGATGATTTTAATTGTAGTAGACAAAGTCCAAATAAATCTGATGTTGTTACTGTTAAAGTTAATAATACAAAAACTAAAAAAGTTAAACGGTTTCTTACTTGGAGCTTAAAAGAAACATATAGTCAATGAGGACAAGAAAATTCAAACTTACAAATAGGAAAATCGAAATTCTATAGTCTAAGACCAAGTTTCGTCTTAACCAGCCCTGTGAAGGAAACTTGTCTTTGTGTACATTGCGAAAATTTTGAACTGTTTCTTACAAGTTTAATTCATTTTAGAGGCGATAATAATTTGGAATTAGATTTAATTCGTTCAGAAATAACTAACGCAATGTTGTGTTCTGAACCATCTGATTCGTGTTTCTTGCAAGAATGCAATTATTGCCCCGGTAGTGAGGGTATCACATTAAAATTGTTAAAACTGAAAGAAAATTGTGAAGATGAAATTACGTTTGCTTTGTGGGATAATGGTAATCTTATCAAACAAACAGTAAGCTTATCAGTTTTTAAAGAAAAATTTTCAATCTGCGCACTAAAAGCAAGTACTCACGTATACATAAAAAATATTCAACGTGAAGCTATAAAAAAAGAAAAAGAAGAAGGTAAAGCTGATCCTACTAAGTTAATTATCCACTTTGATTTTGCAGAAAATTGGTCTGTAATAAATAATAAAGCGGTTCAGGGAAATCATTGGGTAAATAACCAAATTTCTATTTTTACTGCAGTCTGTTAACAAGGAGAGATAACGCAAAGCTTTGCGATCGTTAGTGACGACAAAAAGCATGAAACTGCATATGCGCTATTAGCAATAAATATAATTATCGATCTTATGAAAAATGATTTAGTTACTAAAGTCACTATTATATCATATGGAGCTGCAAGCCAATTTAAAAATCGTTTTCAGCTACATGAATTCAAACATTTTTCTTATCAAATGAAATGGTTATTTTCTGCGACTGGTCATGGGAAGGGAGCCGTTGATGGAATAGATAGGCTTCTAAAGCATTATGCTACTTCACATAAATTAAAAAGAGTTCATGAAGAATCGATACAAAATGCTGACGATTTTATAAATTGGGTTCAAAAGTACACCAGTGCAATCAAAATCATATTATTACCAATAAATGAGATTGAAAAATTTAGAAAAGAAAAAAATATTAAATGGAGTACAGTTCCTAAATATAATGGGATTCAAAAAAGTCATATGTAGTTAAAACAACTTGGGGAATTGAAATCGCATATATTTGTTGGCAGAACAGCTATACATGCACTGACTAAAGTGAAAGACAAGAAAAAAAAAATCAAACGTCGTAAGGCTACACTTAGAACTAAAAATAATAAGTGCAAAAATAAAAAAAAGTAATTATTTATAATTATATTTTTGACGCATCCCAACAGTGAGAGGCAAGGGGAACTCACTTTAAAAAAGCACCCCGAAGGGAACAAAAACCTTCTACGTCCACGTCGTTGTTTCTGGGTAATGCTAAAAGAAGGATAGTGTTTAAATCTACATTGCTTGAAATTTCCGAACGTATATACAAAAATTTTTCACCAATAAAATTTGTGAATTTTTTTTCTCGCTTCAAACAAATAAGTACGGGATCAACCAAGTACCATTAGATAGGTAATTTGGTCCTCTATGAGCACAAACAATTTCATCAAAAAAAAAAAAATGGGTTTTGCGAGAAAAATGCATGTGTATAAAAAGTACATTTTTTCGTTGAGTGCACATATCTTAATCATTTTTTAGTCTTTTTTGAAATTTCTTGCACTGAATTAAAGAGGGCTTAAAAAATAATAAAGCAAAATAAGGTTTACCAAAATTCATTGAAAATTAGTAAAACGATAGCCCTCTAAAGTTATTCTCAACATTTTCAGTTTTAACATTTAGTTTTTGTATGCAATTTTCAAAAGTGCATATCTGATGCAATTTTGATATTTCAGCAAAATAAAAAAATACGTACACCCTTATTTTTAGGGTAGAATAACATACTCCATTAGCGCTGTAATTGGTGACTTGAGTGTATACTGACTGTTCGATTTGAAATAGAATCAGCCCCATAGAGTAGATAAGACAGTAGACAAGGTAACCCATAGATGGTGCTACAAATTCTTTTAGTATTTTACAAATAATGCATGCTTTTGATTAACAATCATTGACTTTTTTATTACTTACTAATGTCAAATTATTTTTTTCTTTTGTGCTATATTATTGAAAAAGTCAATGATTTCAAAAAAAATTATATCTTTTTATTACTATTTAGTTTTTGAATAACATTAATTTAAAAATTCATTTTATGACACAATATATAATAAAGTTGAGATTTAGATTAGAAAAGGACAAAAATAAATGACCTATTATAAAACAAAATTTTTAAGGGTTTGCTTTATCGATCAAATAGAGTTTAAAAATAAATTTCATTTTTTTTTCATATAAATGAATATCAGAATTGTTTGTAATAGTTTTGAATTTTTTATGTTAAAAAGTTATAGATTATTTTAAATATTCAAAATATTTCAAAACAATTTTAAATCGATATGAATTATTTTTTATTAACTTGAACAGTCTTAAACACCTTTAAACAGTTTTAAACAGTTTTAAAAAGTTTTAAAAAGTTCGAATTAATTTCAAACAGTGTTTCATAATTTTGTGTTTGTAAAAATTTTCTTATATATATTAAAATTTATATAATATATACGAGAACATGTTCACTTTAGTTTTAAATTATTCTGTATTGTACAATACTATTCAAAAATGTTTAAAACTGTTTATAATTGTCTTAAATGTCCCAAATTTCACATTAATAAACTATTTTAAACAGTTTTAAACATTTTTAAACAGTTTTGAATAATTTTAAACTTTTTTAAACAGTAATGCACATTTTATATTTCCACTAGGGATTGGAGATATCATCTTCACCTCTATTTTATTGCCAGTGGGTCTCTTGATTGTTGTGGACTGGAACCCGTGATTTCACCTTACTCGTGTAATTTTTATTGTCCAGGAAGAATTTGTAATTGGTTTTTTCTGGTCTCCTAGTTCTATTTCACAGAGAAAAATTCAGAAAAACTTTTCCAAAATTTTCTCGGGGATTAAACTTCGGTCTACTACAGCATGAGCCAAGAGCCTTAGTCCCTGCGCTACAACCGATTCTACTTATAGGTATGAACTTATTTTAAATAAATGAGAATCGGAAGAGTGTAAATATGTATAAATTTCAAGAACAAGCCGAGAAAAATCATCTCTACTGTAAATATTGTATGAACTCTTATGTGAGATCTCATATGAAATCGCCTATGAAATCTCATATATATTCGTTGAATTTTAAAAATAAAATAAATATATGTGAGATCTCACGTCAGATCGGACATATATTTATTTTATTTTAAAAATTTAACGAATATACATTCTTATGTATGAATATGATTATATATCATGGTTTAAAATTATATTCGAGGAGATTTAAAAAATTTTTCAGATCACGGTAGATTCATGACTAAATTAGGAAAACAAGCAATAAGATCGCGATAATACTCTGAGATAAAAGTAAAATCAAAAATTCTTGAGTCAGAAAAACCTATATTATTTAATCTGTAAGACGCTATTGTAAATGATATGTAAAAATAATTTATCAGTATGATAAAAAAAAGATATTAAGTACTAAGTCACTGTCAGTTCATTGAAGGTAGTTTGTCACAATGTTCCAAGACATAAATAAAGCTGCAACTGTTCTTATGGTGATATGCAAATTGTGTAACAATTGGTAAGACGTGTTATGCCGTAAATCCAAATCAGATGCAGCGTGTGTCATAGAGCGACACTACCTATTGATTAGAAAAACTGTTATTAATCAGTGAACTGACCCCGAGCCTCGTATACATGATTTCGTCTGCGATATAAAATAAGTGTCTCAATTTGTGAATACACAAATTCTGTATAAACCTTTGTATACGAACGGCATCGCTCCAGACCTCACTGAAAAGTGATGGACTGCTCGAGTGTAAAAGGCGATTTGCATAATTGTAGTGACTAGTATCTTAACTATTACTTGTAAATAACGTCTAAATCTTCGTAAAATTTTGTTTGTTTCTATTATTATTCAATCGATAAGTATAATTATGCTTGAATATAGTTTAAAACCATAATCCATAATAGCATGCTTTAGATAATGATTGTTTTGTAGATGTAGTGTAGAATCATTTAATCGTAATTTTATGAACATATATAAATAAATTGAATTATAGACCAAAATTTAGATTTTAGATTTATTGGCATTGATTACAACTATAAGTGTAGAAAAAAATCAAATTTTTTAGCACATGAGATCTCACGCAGGACATCATGTGAGATCTCATGTGAGATCGGATATCGGGAAAAATTAATTTTTTTTGCACATGAGATCTCACATGAGATCTCACGTGACATCAGGCATCAGGAAAAATAAAATTTTGCGGCACATGAGATCTCACGTGAGATTTCATATGAGTTCTCATATGAGATCTCGTTTTATTTTTAATTGTGAGATCTCATGTGAGATCGGGTATCGGAAAAAATTAATTTTTTGCACATGAGATCTCACGTGAGATCGGGCATCAGGAAAAATAAAATTTTGCGGCACATGAGATCTCATGTGAGATCTCATATGAGTTCTCATATGAGATCTTGTTGTATTTTCAATCGTGAGATCTTATGTCATTTTTTTCAGTAGGGATACTCTAAATTCAAATTGTCATCTTCATCCATTAATTCTGCTACATACAAAATCGATTGAGAATACTGATAAGTTCCAGTAAAAAATATTTTAAGATCGTTTTAAGTCATTACTAGAAAATCTAATAGATCATATGAAGTAGGTGGTTGAAGAGGCAACTTTCTTTGTCTCCATCTTGCTGTTCCCACTTATTGAGCCAAAGTTTTTACTTTACTCTCTCTTGATTTTATTTGAGCAATCATTTCTAATTGGTTATTTTTATCTGAGTTTAAACGTTTCCCAAAAGTATTATGTAAATAATTGGCTATTTGACAATATTCTTTAGTTTTTGGGAAAAGTTTGTTGTCTATTTTTTTTAGAAGACGACACTTTAGCTTAAGAAGGGGCCGAACTATCTGTCTTTGTCTAGTAGCGTTTTTCATCATTTATGTAAACACTATCCGGTATAACAAGAAAAAAAAGCAGCCCCCGCTAGATATTAGTATAATTAGTACATTTTGTAATAACAACCAAATTTTTTACCGCATAGTTTTTGACTAATTAGAGACCTACTAGCAATCTAGAATATAACCTATCTTTTTTTGGTAGGTCTCTAATTATTCAAAAACTACGCAGTGAAAAAATTTGGTTGTTATTACAAAATTTACTTATTATACTAATATCTAGCGGGGGCTGCTATTTTTTTCTTGTTATACCGGATAGTGTTTACATAAATGATGAAAAACGCTATTAGACAAAGACAGATAGTTCGGCCCCTTCTTAATCATTCCATGGACTACCTCAACTGGCCATCGGACTTTTGTTACATACCGAGATAGATTTGATTCTTCCGCACTTAGCTGAGAGGGCTTACCCTTTAAATTAAAAATATCAGATAGCACTATTTTAAAAATATTAGCATCGTCAAAATTGGCTTCGAATGGACCAGGTGCATTGACTATGTGGCCACCTGTTGTACAGATAGTAAACGGTTTACATAAATGGTCTTTTTTTTAACAGAATATGAAATTCTTTGGTAAGCGTTATTTTTACTCTTCTGATGCCGCAAATATCAAAGCCTACTAATCACTTGCAATATTTAACAGCTCCTTGGTGACAGGTGATATATGACTTTTTATTAAATCTTCTCTAGACATAGCATAACACTTTGTCATGAATTGAAAAATTACTTTCTATTGTCATTTTTTCAAGCAAATGAGTCATTTCTGGAACATCAATTTTACAGAAATCGGAATAAACTTGTAATTTTTTTAAATCTTTATTGTAAAATCTTTTTTTTTTATTAGATTAATTTTGTAACGTAAACATTTAATTTCTGATAAAATACTATTTATTATTAATATGCTTCAATTAAACATATTAAAAATTAATCATACGAACATTTTGAAATTAAAGTAAATGAACGAGTAAAATGAAGATAGATTGATTATGCACATTTAGAATAACTGATATTTCAGTTTTAAAAGAAAATTAAAAATATTTAATGCAAAAACTGAGATGAAATTGATGATTTAGTAAATCAATAGAATTCTAAAATAGAAATTCAAGAGATAGTTAACAATTTATTCATCAAAAAAATTCAACGAAACCTAATGGAACGATGGAAGGAATATTCATCAAAGGTAACTAACAGAAAGATTGTAACAACATCGTATCATATTTTCAAATATATAATTTTTTAAATGTTTAATAAAAATATATTAATAAATAAATAACTTTAAAATACTTATTATACAAAACAAAATTTCTATATGATTTTGATATAATCTTTATATCATAATGTTATCAAAAAAGAATAAAAAATAATCTTTTTTTTAACATTTTAAATTCCATCACTTAACATTATGACTCGAAGACTACTTTAGGACCTGAAATCAGCTAGTAAATAAAGAATTTTTTTATAACCTCATAAAAATATTGTTCACTCGAGCATTGGATTTTCATATAGTATACTGAACAACCAAGAAGTATTGAACTATTCATTCTTATATATAATGTACGAAACCAAAATTTGTATTTCATAAAGTAATACACTTAAAATTATTAACGGGATCTATTAAATACAATGGAAAAACATTTTTACATGCTTTTATTACACGCTCTTCTTAAGCTTGCTTTCACGTCTGCCTGTCTGCCCGACAGTAATCAAATCTTGCACGCTCGATTTAAGGCATTTTTTGTCGATGGAAATTTCTGAAAATTTTACACAGATCTTCGTCTCCGATGACAATGCAATAATCTGTTGTCAGGTCGGCGATGACGGGTAACAAAGTCATCTCTGAGGAAGTTTAAGTGGAAAGCATCTTTAGGTCGAGGCGAGTTGATAGAATGTTGTTGAGTTGATAGTTGTAAAAAATGCGTAGGGATAGGGGAATGTATAGGGGATGGGGGAAATAAAGAGAATAGAGGAATGTGTATGGGTAGGGGAATATGTAGGTTATATGGGGATATATAGGGGATTGGGAAATATATATATAGGGGATAGGAAAATGTATAGAAGATACAATTAAGGGGATGTAAAAGGGTATATGATTTACACATAGTTACCGACATTGCAGTTTTCTAAACTTTTAATCTTTATTTTAAAATTTTTCAAAATATCTCTATATTAGGCTCTTTAATGAAAATGGAAGGATGTAATATAGAGATATTTTTAAAACTTTTGGATGGAGAATCAAATGTTTTGAAAACCGTAATGTCGGTATTTTATCTTCCCTTAAGGGGATGTAAAATAACAACATTACTGTTTTCCAAATTTTTCATTCTCAATCCAAATTTTTTAAAAATATCTCTATATTATTGCCTTATATTATAATTGATAAAAAACATAATATAGAGATATTTCAGAAAATTTTTGAATAAAGATTAAAAATTCAAGAAACTGCAATGTTGGTAATTATGTATTAAATTACATCACCTTAGATACAAGCTTTTAGAAAAAATTATTTATAGAAAATTGTAACGGAAAATACCACGTAACAATAAAAATTTTTTTTGTTGTCAAAATAAAAATTTTTCTCCCGTCGGCACAAATCACCAACCACTCATGGGCCCGAACGCATAGGAGATTTTTTTAAAATAATTCCCTTGATTTATTTTTTTTGTGAACGAGATGACGACGATGACATAGGTATAGCAGACGCGCGCGGCGGCCATTACTAATACATCGAGAACCCCTGTATATGAACGCTGGTGCTGCTGTAACAGCCTGTTAAGCAAGAGCCTACCTACTAATACATGTGAACAACCGCGCGTGCGCTAGGAGTCACGGTACCATGAAGAAGATGTAGAAGAGAGAAGAATAAGAAATAAATAAGGAGTAAGAGAGATGGGGAGATCCGCAAGCTGGCAGAGCGAATCTAAAGTGCTGGCGCGTCGATCTCTCGCGCATTAAGTGAAGAGAGAGAAAGTAGACAATAAAGGAAGATGGAGAGAGAGCGTTAGAGAAGGGATCGTCACAATCCTTTTCTCTTAGC
Source organism: Anastatus disparis (assembly GCA_017163975.1). Lineage (NCBI taxonomy): Eukaryota > Metazoa > Arthropoda > Insecta > Hymenoptera > Eupelmidae > Anastatus > Anastatus disparis. Next base: position 211,558 of record JAFFSR010000139.1, read on the forward strand.
TGAGTCTCTATACCGTGCATATACGTACGCGTATGTATATGTATGTGTAATATCACTATGTGTAGACGGTAGCGACTAATCTGCACATAAGAAAAGGATAGAGAATAATAAAGAGAAACGAAGAGAATAAACTTGTAGATTAACGAAGAAAAAGAATAAAAATGGTTAGAACTAGTATTATAAAAAATTATATTAACACCTGATGTAATTTAAAACAAATTAAAGTATAAGTATACGCATATTGAGCGTAAATGTGTGTGTGTTAAAAGGAAGTAAGAAAAGACCAATGAGAATCACAGCCTAAGAATTCAAGAGCAGTGATTGAGAGTAAAAGAAATTAAACGAAGACAGAAGATAACAAGAAGACAAGAAGACGTGGAGAAGAAGGAAGTAGCCTTTTAAGAAGAAGGCATTCACTGCTGGTCTTTGCGCTGAGTCGCACGTAATTTGATTGTCGTCCTCGTGTCGCACCGGAGCCTTTCTCCTTTTGTAATTCGCCGCAACTTTTAAGAGTCACTCTTTTTCTTCGCTGTGCATATTCGGGCAGGAGAAAAATTATTGGACCTGAGAGAATCTGCAGCTAAGTCACAGAGGTAGAGAAATAGGAAAGTCCTGGCTCTGGAGACGAGTTTGAAGCAGCAATCAGCGTCGCCGGTAGCAACCGCCAAGATCTGAAAGAAACTAGCGATCGAGCAGCCATTATCGCCAGCCATATTCAACTAGCCCTCTTGAGCACCATCGTCGACTGTATCGACCTAGAGGGAGCTTAAAGTACATCACTGGTGAGTGGGCTGCGCCCGATAAGAATTTACATTTTTTTTGTAAATCAACGGCTCTCGTCAGTTGATTTTCGAGTCAGTGAAGTGGTTTTCTTTTGTTTGTGCGCGAGATTTGATTATATAATTGAAGTGATTAACGTAAAAGCGTGATGAAAATTTAAAAGTTTGTAAAAGTTGATTGTACGCGACCGAAAATAACTAAATAAAAATTGATTAAAAATTGTTAAGCGAAGTGAAATAAAAATAAAATTTTTAATTGTTGTAGTTGATTTAAATTAGACCGTGAGTGCCGGAAGTGTGTGCCACGTGGCCACGTATTACCAAAGTGAATCTTGACCGGTTGAACGTGTTTATTCGCCGGTTAAGCGAGTAATAATTAAATTAAATTATAGAATAAATATAATTCATTTTTTAGTAATCGCGTATTGGATAATAAAAGAAATTTATTCCTTTGGTAACACGTGGGCGCGTATTGAGCGCTGAAAGTGAGAGAGAGAGAGAGAGAAGCGAAGCGAGTCTAAACGGCGAAACAATTTCCGCCATTAAATTCTAAGATAGTAAAATCTATTTCTTAATTAATTAAATTAAATTAAACATTTCTTTCTTATTTATTAAGCGACGAGTAGATAAAGACATTGATTAAAATTAGAATCTTTTGTATGGACTAAATTCAAATTTGAAAGTGTAATTAAAAGAATAAAGTAATCTAAAATTTTTCTGTGTGTGGGATATGAGAGAGCGCGAATAGGTAGAATTCTAACCAGGAGAGTGTCTGAGTTGCGGGTCACAGATCTTGATGAAACTTTAGGATAAGTATTTAGGTACCAAAATATGAGTAAAGCCACAGCGGTATGGTCTAATGCTTCGAAAAACTGAAGTTATCGACAATTATAGTCTTATTTTCGGAAAAATATGAAAAAAGAACTCCTTATTGAAGTGTAAATAATTCTGTCTAGTAATGTCTTTAATATATTCACAATAACTTGAATGAAAGCAGAGAAAGCAGGCTTTAGTTTGCTAGTTTCCGAATTAAAAAATAATAATTAGAACTAAAGTTATGCTTGTTTAAAGTTGAGCAGTAAGAAAGTACCAAAAATAGTCTAAATTTTGAAGGATGGTGATTTTTAGTACTCTTTTGGTGCTTAATTTTAAACAAGCATAACTTTAGTTCTAATTATTATTTTTTAATTCGGAAACTAGCAAATTAAAGCCTGCTTTCTCTGCTTTCATATTAGTTATTGTGGATTTATTAAAGACCTTTCTAGACAAAATTATTAACACTACAATTAGGAGTTCTTTTTTCATATTTTTCTGAAAATAAGACTATAATCGTCCATAACTTTACTTTTTCAGAGCGTTAGACCGTACCGCTGTGGCTTTACTCATATTTTGGTACCTAAATACTTATCCCGAAGTTGCATCAAGATCTGTGACCCGCAACTCAGACTCTCTCCTGGTAAGTAAGGTTTATTATGACCAAATGTAAAATAAATTTATCTCTTTAATATAAGTTGAAGTTAAAGTTAAATAAAGTTTTTTTTATGCCTTCCCCCCCTCCCATTTCAGGCAAGAATTCTGCACGAATAGAGCCATCTCCCGATCCAAGGCAGCCTGAGATTCGTGCTTACTGCTAGCTAGTTGGTGGTGTATCTGGCGCCCTTTACACAAATAAATTATTTTGATACACCGATTTTGCCTGTGAGAGTCGGCTCATGAATAGACTAATATATTTATTTAAAAGCATAGAATATTAGATTTATTGAAATTCTCACATTGCAAAATTCAATTTGAACTAAAAAGTAAAAAATAAAAAATTGTGTGTGTGTGTGTGCGCGTGTTAATTCAGTACTTTAATTAGATCTCGAAAACTACTCAATGGATTCGCTTCAAATTTTACATAGAATTAATTTTTTTGTTTAACTTGGCGGGAAATTATTGACAATTGGTTTTCTTAACGTATTTTTTTTTCAATCTAAAAATTTTTTTTTAAATCTCAATTATTCATTTTTTTGTATTTCACGTAAACTATTGAGAGAATTTGCTTTAAAATTTGTATGGAAATTATTTTTGACTGCTAAAAGAAGAAAGACTTTTGAAAACTGATTTTGTTATCACACTTATAATTTTAGAGTATTTAGAAATTTTTTTAAAAATTCTTATTTTTTTCTATTTTACGAAAACCATTCAATAGATTAGCTCCAAAATCTGTATGCAAGTTATTCGCTATTGTCAAAAATAAGCTTTGAAGAATTGATTTTCTCAGTGCAGTTTCAATTTTCAAAAAAAAATTTTTTTTATTTATTTTCTATTTTACGTGAACCAATTAATAAATTTCCTCCAAAATTTTTAAACAATCAATTTGCTATTAACTGAAGGAAATAAGCTTTTGATAACTCATCTTCTTAGCGTGCTTACGATTTTAGAAAATTAAAAAAAATTTTTTTTTAATTTAGATTTTTCTTTTTCTATTTTTTTTTATTTTACGTAATGTACTCGAAAGATCTGTTCTAAAATCTCCATGAAAATTATTTGCAACTGCCAAAAGAAGGGAAATTTTTAAAAATTGATTATTTTGGCGTAGTTTTAATTTTAGAGAATTTTGAAAATTGTATTTCTTTAGCCAATTAGATCTCGAAAATTACTCAATGGGTTTGCTTCAAATTTTTCATACTATCTGTTATTTTGTATAAGTAGACGGAAAGCAGTTGAAAATTGGTTTTTATAGCGCAGTTTTTTTTAAAAAGCCATTATAAGAAATTTAAAAAAAATTTTCGATTTTTCTTTTTTTTCGTATTTTACGTAAATTACTTGATGAATTTGCTTTCAAATTTGTATGGGAATTATTTGAAACTGCCAAAAGAAAAATTACTTTGAAAAACCGATTTTCTTAGCGTAGTTTTAATTTTAGGAAATTTTTTAAAAATATTTTCATTTTTTATACTTTTTTCATTTTACGTAAACTGCTCGATAGATTTGCTCTAAACTTTATGTAAAAGCTATTTGCTACTGTCTTCATAAAACAAGCTTTCAACAAATAATTTTTGACCCTCAGGGCGCAAAATTCGATTTTCTATACTTGTCAAGCGGGCGCAAAATAGTACATTTGCACCTGCTTGACAAGCATAGAAATCGAATTTTTCACCCTTTGGATGAAAAAACAATATGACTACCACGGGCGTAAGGGGGTTCACGGCTTTCGTGCAAATTTAGCGCCCTCGCTTGGCTTGATTTAACGCTTGAAAATTTTTTTGGGTCCTATATTTTTCTGGGCCTTATATTTTTCGGGCCCTACATTTTTCTGAGTTCTGTTTTCTTTGGATCACATATTTTTTTGGTTTTCTTATTTTTATGGGCTCAATGTTTATAAATAATTTTATAAATAATTTTATACGTCGTTGTATTTTACCTAATAGTGCCAGACAGGGTATATACCCCAAGGCCGAATAATGAATGTCTATGTCTATGTTTATGTCTCTCTCACCAGCTCTTGCTGTCTCTCTTTCTCTTTCGCCCTCTCTTGTTCTTTCAATTTATGAGTACCCTTTTTTCTTTAATTCCATTTTTGTTATTTAAGTATTATTTTATTTTTCTTTATATTTATTTTGTTGTTTTTCTTAAATTTGTATATAAGCTTCTTTCTCACGTAAAGCCTCATTTGCATGTTTTCGTTCCAATTCATCAGTACACATTATTTCTTTCCCTCCTGAACCTCCCCTCTCCGCCCGTAAGTATTCACTGGCACGCTGCGTCAGCTCCGCCTTTTTTCTTATTAATATTTTTTTATTTCACTCTGTCAAGTAAATATTCTTTTAGAGAATCGTCTAGCTGAGGGTCCTCAAGGCTTTCTTGAACCTGCTTACTCTTCTGCATCAGCATTTCTTGGACCCTGGACGTTTTTCTGAATTTGTGCATAGTCATTCAATTTTGTATATCTGACGCGCGAATTTTAAACAGTTTATTATGCTGATTTTCTACTTTATTCCGTATATCTCTTTTTATAAATTTTTAACGTGATATACTGTGGCGGAGAATTTCATAGTTTACGACTGGCCTACTTTTATTCTATTTTTATTTTATTATTATTATTTTTATTTTCCGACGCTGCTTTTGCAGCAATTTTTTATTCCTTTTATTATCAATAGAACTATCTCAGCTTTGTGCTTATTCTTTTCATTTTCCCTTGACATTTACTAGTATGCAACAAATCACTGCCAAGGACCATTCTTTCATTTGTGGTTCTTCCGCTGATAATATACAAGGGTAAAAAAAATTAATCCAGTGTTTTACATGTTGGCAGCGTTGTCACATAAAATGTATGAAGCACGTGCCTCGTGATAACGATAGCAATCCAAAATATGACTGTGAGAGGTACTTAGCTGGTTGACCTATCGTTTCTTCCACTGTCCCACTCACTAGCACTTACACTGAACCAGGGGTCCCACGCAATGTCGCTATGCACGGAACTCCTATTATCAGGCCTATTGTTGCTTCAGAACCATCTCGAGGATGCTCACCTTTTGCGCCACTACCTTTAAAAGCACAAAGACATTCAGCGGGTAAGAAGATCAATGCGGATGCAAATATCAACGGCACTGCGGTGGTTGGAGGAGAACATATTACAAGTATTAATTTGCTTAATAAACAATTAAAAGGTGGCGCTGCGTTGGCCACCCTGGATGGTAATATTAGTAGCAAAAATAAATGTGGTTTAGAACAGAACGATAGTGGTGCTAATTCTTCCTCGGTACAGGCAGCTGCATCTGCTTTGAAAAGTGCGCTATCTTGCAGGCTCGAATTGATTCAAAACGATCTAACTCGACTTCCGGCTCTTATGATCAATATCATAAATGTTGACAAGGGTCTGCGGGATATCGTGGTTAAAATGGAGAGTCAGAATGAAATTGTTTAGAGCTTACGTGCTGGGCAAATGCAGCTACTGGAGGAGAATGTCAAGCTGAGGGGAATAATAGGAATTTTACAGGGGTAGTTGTTGTCTGCTCTAAATGGCATGCATGATAAGTTTTCTAAATATCTTATGACTAATTTTGATAATATGCAGACAATTTTAAGTAATGAATTCAATGGAGTAGACATTAACTTTTCTCAGCTTATTACCGGGGTGGCTGAAGTGGTGCAGACCGTTAATGATCTCACGACCTAGGACGAACATTCACTAAGCCCTAACGCTAAAACGCTTGTGAATTTGAACGGAGTACAATCAGCAAAACATATGGATAACAGCCTACTTAACAGTAACATTGAGGCACCTGTTAATTCAAAAGAAATACACATAGATAGTAGTAAAGAGGCATCCTGTCATGCTGTGAAGAGGTGTGGTTCTGAGAATAGTGTCTTGGTGATGTCCAGCGGACTGGACTGCTCTGTGGCTAATGTCGGGCTGGAGGATTATGCTTGCACTGTTCTAGGAACCATACTTCCAACTTTTGAACGTTCAAATATTGTATCTGTTACTAAAATCTCTAATTCTAAAAATAAATATAAGGACAGGATGCCTGTAGGGTGTGAGATCGTTGGCGGTCCGAGTGTTGCATTCTCATTGTTGGTTAAACTTTCTGGAAATGACTTGGCGCAGAAGGTGTTTATGGCTAGGCGTAGAATAATGGGTTTTTCGGATCTCTCACTCCTCGGCAGGTTTTCTGCAACCAAGCACTATTCTCAAATATATATAAATGAGTATCTTGAAAAAGATAAATATATTAAATTTAAAAATCTTAAAAAGTATGCTGAAGGAAAAGGTTGCAAGTTTGTTTGGCATAGAGGTGGTAAATTCATGGTGAGGAGGGAGAGAGGAGAGAGAGAGAGTTCACAGATTTAAGAGTTAACATCATTTAAATGGAATATTAGATAAATCTTAATGTAATGTACAAATTAATGTTAACTCTGAATCTGCACTTGGTTGCCTCTGTGACAATCTCACTACTGCAATTGAGAATTTGGCACCGTTAAAAGCGTTCAAGACAAGAAAGAATAAATTTTCATGGATGGATGAAGAATTGTCGCAGATGCGGCGTAAGAGAGATGCTAGATACCATACACTGAAAAAAAGCCAAATTCACACGCTGCGAATTTGATTGTTGTAAATGATTCGAACAACATTCGCAGCTATTAATAACGAAAAATCGCAATATCAGAGTGCGTAACAATATCGCAGCCAATCATTCCAACTTTCTGTATAAAAGATTACATTGTGGTTTGCTACGGCTCTCCGTAGTGTACGGTACAAAAAGCTGAATCCAGTCCCAGCGACTAAACTGCTTTGTTGCTCGCTACGGCTCTCCGTAGTCTAACGTATACAGACAGCTGAATCCTAACACAGCGATTTATTGCGTGGTCGCTCGCTTTAGTTGCCAATCTCAAGCATTGCGACAACGCTTTAAACACGCTTGCTTGATTAATAAATAACATTGAAAAAATGATAATTTTTACTTCCTTTTATATATATATTTTTTAATTTTCATGTAATTATGTGAATTCAAAATTTCGAACTATTTTTAAAAATTTATAATTTATAAGTACAGTTATTAATGCTTTAATATCTTTGATTATTTCTTTTTTATTTTTAGATTCATTAGGGCATATTTAAAGTTAAATAATTAAAAAATTATACTAATAAATCTATTAACTAATTATCTATTAACTAATATTAAGAAAGAAAATAATTTTTTTTAACAAACAATTTATGTGATTATGGATAATAACATTTATGAAATTATTACTAAACATTAGATTACCTTAATTATTCCGATTACCTTATTGTTCCAAATTTTATACCCAAGTTGTATTCACTTGCCGTAAAAGGGAAAATATTTACAGATGATTTTTATGCTATTTTAAATTCTTAATCAATTTAGGTACATAATAAATAATTAATAAATTTTTCTAAGTAAAAAATACTCAAAACCTGGTAAAACTAAGATTTATTGGTAATGTCGTCACTACATATTTACATATGATATCTCATAAGAATGTATTTGTACGTTTTCTTCAAAACAAAGTGCGTTTGAAGAGAGAAAATCTTATGATTGATTAAAAATGACTGTTTTCAATACTTTTCCGCAAATTCAGGTATTTTAGAAATTTTCTTCGTTATCGCTGAAATTTATTCATTTTTTATAAAAAAATATTAAGTCAAGTCATTAAATATCAAATCGACTTAGGCAGTTTTTGTGTCTATTCAATAGTGATTTTTCACCTAACAGGTAAGTTAAAAAGTCTACATATTGTAATTTAAAAAAATTCAATTATATTGTACATTTTATTTTTAACAAAAATAGTTCTATTAAGTTTTCACAATAGTTTGATACTTTTTAATAGAAAATTTATTAAAACATTGATTTAACCGAAAAATTTGAATAAATAAAAATATTCCATTACTTTGAATTTTTAGCCCCAAAATTTTTTATTTTTATTTTGGAAACCAAATGGAACATATTCCCAGACTTATTGATTTTTATTGTTTAGCCGTGTAAATTCATGTGAAATTTTTCGTATTTATGTATATATATAAGTATATATATATATATATATATATATATATATATATATATATATATATATATATATATATATATATCTACAAGTTCTATGGATTTAAAATCTTTTTATTTCTCTTTTTAGATCTTTCTGTAGATCGTTTTCTATCTTGATGTTGGTTAACAAATCTGCCTCTTGTATCTCTTTGATTATTTGACATTTTGGAGGTTAGTAATCTTAATGTTAATTCAAGCTTTTAACGCTTTAAATATACTTTCTATTTAGATAAACGTAGAATTTCAGGCGCATATGAAAAAATAGGAAATAACTTGTGAATGTGTAATTTATTAAAAATTAATAATTTGATGTAAATTAAACCACAAAACCTACTGATAATTTGTTAAATGCATTTTAAATAAACAAACGAACTGCAAACTGACCATACAATCAGCTGAGACTGAATGTAATGTTACGAAATGATACGAGCTGAAAGCGTGAACGCGCAAAATTCAAATTGATAAACAATTACACGAATTACTATGTGCCACTCGTTTTCTTACAAATTGAAAACGGAATAAAATATTGATGCAAAACTTTTTAGAGCTTAGATCAAGATAAATATTTTGTTAAAATTAAAAAAATAAACTCTTTTTTTAATTTAACCTAAAAAAAAATCAATAAAAATTTAAAACATATAATTTAAAATAATTCTTAAAATTTTTTTAATTTGTAAAAATTATATCATTATACACTTAATAATTAAAAAAAAATTAACCTTTAAAAAAAACTTTTTGGAGGATAATTAATGATTTCCACAACCAACAAATGGTTTCCACGCATTTGAATGAAGAATCGAGTTAGCTGACAGCCAGCCAAGGAGTTCCACAGGGTTCAGTATTGGGGTTTCTGTTATTTTGTCTTTATATTAATGACGTACGTGACGCTCCCAAATCTGGTCGCGTCAGGCATCTGCTTTATGCGGATGATATTGTTAATGTTTGCAAAAACCTTCAGAATTAGCCATAGCTCAACTTTTTTAGTCAATTAGAACAAAAGTTATAGCAATTCTAATTTTAAAAAGTTGTTCAAAAATAAATAATGATTTATTCAGTTTGACTTTCGCGCCTGCGAGTGAAATTCAGTTTGAAAGTAGTTGGTGCATGTCGCCACTAGGTGGCAAAATCGCGTTCCAAGCGTATTTATTAGCAATATAGCGCATCGCAGTAGATAAGAAGAGATCGAATTGAAAAACCAATCGTCTAACTTTTATAATCTTTTTTATCTCGCTTTATTAAAAGATTTTGAGTTAATTACAATGGCATCATCACTGGCCAAGATAAAGTGCAAGGACTTAAAAAAAAGGTACACGAAAGCTATGTACTATTCCTCTAAAAATCCATTTAGAGGAATGGGAAATATAACGGAGTCTTTGCAGCGCTTGTATCCAAAAATTTTGATATCTAGAGGAGATAAAGTTTGCGCTGCATGTTATATATTATTCTCAGAAGAAGTGAAGAATGCTACACCCTCTTCATGTAATTCTAGCAGTCAACAATCTTCAGAAGAAATTAATGACGGCGAGATTGTGGTGCATGAGCTTAACGAAACCGCAAATAATTTGAATTTGAAGATTTCACTTATCAAGATGTCTGAAACTTTTAATGTAAAGATGCGAAAATCGTATGCTATTCGAAAAAGAAAGCAAGCGAATGATTAATTTGATTCTCAAGTAGCTAATAAGATGATGAAATTTTATGATATAACGGGTTCGCCTAAATTGAATAAAAGCATTGAATGTAATACATGTGATAAATGGTTTGAAAATATTAAAAGGGCCTTAAAAAATTGTTTAAGTTTTTTCGAAAAAGTGCAACTATTAAGAGAAGGTCACGTATCTCTGTCCTTTTCTAATCGAATAAATGATTTTTTTACAAAAACTAATAACTTTATCAAAAAATGAAAAGAAAGCCGCATCTTGTATCAGAAAAAGCAATATTTTTTTTATAAGAAAATATCAATTTTATTGCTTCGTTCTCAAGAAAACCTTGAAAAACCAAATTGTCCACCCTAACCTCTATGATTTAAATTTTTAACGGAGCAATAAAATAATTTATTTCTTATCAAAGAAAATATTGCTTTTTTATTACGAGATGCGGCTTTCTCTTCATTTTTTGCTAAAGTTATTAGTTTCTGTAAAAAACTCAATTCTTTGATTAGAGAAGGACAGATACTGATTTTTCCAAAGAATATTTATTATCAGTTCTGCCAGGTGTAACTACGTACATGATTGATCAAGCACGCTCACTGGTGAATAATGAAGATATCTATAAAAAGCTTGAGAATTATAGTGGCTATTCTTCAAATAGGGAAGTTGTGTTAAAAGTCAAAGCGTATTATTTAAACGATGATCATAATTGCTCTCGATAAAGTGCAAATAAAAATGACACAATATCTGTAAAAGAAAATGGTATCAAAACTAAAATAGTTAAGCGCTTCCTTACGCGAAGCATGAAACAAATGTTTCAATTATTTAAAAAAGAAAAATCCCAAATAGGAAAATGAATCGGCAAATCAACATTCTATGCCTTGAGACCAAAGTGGGTTATACTCCATCCACCCAATGATACGTGTCTTTGTATTTATTGCAAAAATTTAGAACTTATGTTGATAGCTTCAAAAAATTATAATACAAACAATAAATATGAGATTTTAAAAATTAAATCAAATATATTATCTTCCTTATTTTGCTCTAAGGATGATATGAAATGTGTACTGGAAGACTGTGAAAAATGCATAATTGGAGAAACTATTGAGTTAGAAATGATTTCCTTGACGGAAGAAGATTTTTATGAAGAAATAAGTTACAGTATTTGGGAAAAATCATATTTACTTAATAAAACTAGTACCATTGAAGACTTCTTGACACGATTGAGAAAATATGCTCTCACCGTGAGTAATCATAAAATGTTTAAAGAAATTCAACGTATTGCTATTCAAGAGGAAAAAATTTTAGTAAAAAAAAGCCAGTTTCAATGAGTCATTAACGTAGACTTTGCCAAAAATTGGACGGTCTTATTACAAAATGAAGTGCAAAGCTACCACTGGAGAAAAAATCAAATATCCATATTCACATTGGTATGCTATTTTGAGAAACAGAAAAAATACTCATTAAATCTCTATAATTATTTGTGTTTGTGACGATTTATTTTTAATTTTTTTGTATTTATTAAACATATTTTATAATATGAACGTAGATGAAATGACGTATTGGATTTATAGGTTAAAGTATTTCAAGGTAGTATTTCTAAAACTATGAATATTTTGAAGTCCAAAGCTTGGATCGTCAGCCCTTTTTTCCGATTTTGAAAGTTCATTTTCTCATTTTCGATATTAGGGTATAATTTTTAACCTCATGACTAGATTTTTCTGGAATTCCAGACGATTTCTTATGTATCTATTATTTTAACGAACGACTTCATCTTATAACAATAAAATAGAGCTAAAAAACGTATAAAATAGAACTAAAAAACGTATAAAATCGCAAAAAATGTAAAAACCGTAACTGTAAGGTCCTGTAACTCTTTGAGTCTACTTCTTAATAGTCTTAAAATTATTAAAAGCTTCAGTTGCATCAATTGGAACTTATTCCTTGAGTTTAAAGAAAATCTATATTTTTTGCGCACTATTTGGTAGAAAATTACTAGTATAATTATAAAATATATTTCAAAAAATTATAGTATATATTTCAGTGAATAAATATTTGTTTCCCTATTGAAAATATCCAGATGGATATTGAGGTGGATGGTCCACGTGGAAATCCATGTAAATGAACATGAATTCTACGTAGATTCCTCAGATAAAATAATTTAGATTTTGAGGTAAGTGAATTTGTTATTAATAATGAAAGATATTTTTGATTAAAAATATCTTTCTTTGAGAACAACAAATTCACCTACTTCAAAATCTACGTTATTTCATCTGAATTCCTTGTTAATAGTGAAAGATACCCCGTTAAAAAAATCCAACTGGGTTTCCAATTAGAATTTTAGAAATCGAACATATATTTATGGATATTTTTGAGTGACTAAATATTTTTTAAAATATAATTTTTTTATGTTTTCAATTGCGACTTATAAAAAATGAAAAATATCTAATATATTCACTATATAAAATAAAACGTTAGAAAGCAGGCTGGATGGTCGTCGTTATAGACCAAATGAAACTGCCAGTTTATAAGCTTGAAATTCTTTTATTCTTTTTGTGCGTATTCGCTTGCCATAAGAAAGTCAATAGACAGAAAGCGTGGTAGCCCGCTGGCGGTTAATTATCAGTACTATTATATAAATGTGTAGATTCATATTCAATGATTAGCTGCCAGGGGGCACCACGCTTTCTGTATATTGACTTTCTTATGGCAAGCGAATGCGCACAAAAAGAATAAAAGAATTTGAAGCTTATAAACTTTCAGTTTCATTTAGTCTGTAACGACGATCATTCAGCCTGCTTTCTCACGTTCTATTTTATTTAATAAACATAATAGATATTTTTATCAACCGCAATGAAAAACATAAAAAAAATATTATTTTAAAACAATATTTAGTCATTGATAAATATCCATGAATTTACGTTGAATTTTTATAATTCTAATTGGAATTCCATTATGGATTTCCAATCAAAATTATTAACAACAAATTTATATAAAATAACGTAGATTTTGAAGTAGGTGAATTTGTTGTTCACAATGAAAGATATTTTTAATCAAAAATATCTTTCATAATTAACAACAAAGGCTATAAGCGGGTTACCATAGTGAAATTGACCCCTCTTAGAATCCTCATGGCTCATGTACCATTTGATGGAGGTTGAAAAAAAACTCCCACACACCAATTTTCAGTCCCCTAACCCTTGCGCATGCGCAGTAAAGTCAGAATAAGTGTTTTTTCGACTTTATTTTATTTTGACGTCCCTTTACATGGAAGACTCTTGCAAAAATATATAAGGGTAGGTTATTGTATGGCAATTAACCAAAAATTTTTGCAGATTACATAACCTTAAATATCAACCTTAAAATTGATATTTAAGATTTAAATCGTTATTTTCACACCCTCGCTATTAAGGTGCCAGATTTGAAATTGATTTTTTAAATATATTTTTACTCCTTATTAACGATAGTTGTATTAGCTAAAAAAAAATGGTGCGCCACCCTGATTTTCTCAAAAAACCGATATTTTTGCACTTTTTTCGTATTTCCTATAGGTTATGTTACAATCTAAGAATCCAAACAAAGGTTTTTGGTGTATTTTATTTCCCTCTTTACGACGGTACTATTAGTTTTAAGGATAAAAGGCATTTGACCATTATTTTTTGCAAAAAATCAATTTTTTTGCACTTTTTCATATTTTTTATAGGTTATGTTATAAGTTAAGAGCTTGAATGACTTTTTTTGCGTATTTGTTTTTTGCTCGTTATAATCGTGCTATTACTTTCAAAAAAAAGTAGTTTGCAACCCTAATTATCGAGAAAAACCGATATTTTCTCGATTTTTTTATAGTTCGTGCTAAAAGTTGAGAGCTGAAATAACGATTTTATGTGTAATTTTTTCTGCTTGTCATGGTGGTATCAGTTTAATCAAGGTTTTTAATATAATACGTTCAAATATTGTCGAACAATCTGATTTCTACAATTGTTTGACGTTATGATCAGGTTGCAGTATATTCTGAGGGGTTGGAATTATATTTTACTTTCTGTTTTTCATTTTTTCGATGATTTTATATATATATATATATATATATATATATATATATGTAGGTTAATCTTATATACATAGGTTCGAATCAATTAACGTATTTAAATGTCTTTTTTTCTATGATAAGAGAGAAAAAGACAGAATAAGGTTGAAGTAACAACCGATACTCAAGTTACATTTCTAAATGCGAGTCATAGTTTTTGTTTATCTAAGTGATCTCATTGAAAACTGGCCTGAATTTATAGTCGATGCTCAAACTCAAGCAGACAAAGACAGAATGAGGTTTCATTGTGAGAGAAACAAAAACAGAATGAGGTTTGAGTTTGAGCACACACATCGACTGTAAGGCTCAAATTCATAGTCGTAACTTGAGTATTAAGTATGACTTAAAACTTAAGTATCGTTACTTGAGCATCAACTGTTACTTCAAACAACACTCAATTTAACACTTAATTGAAGTAACAGCTGATACTCAAGTAACAATACTTTAATTTTAAGTGATACTTAATACTCAAGACATGACTATGAGTTCAAGCCTAATTTTGGATCTGTGGCTCGAATTCATGGACCCAACTCAAGTAACAATTGATACTTAAACCTCGTTCTGTCTTCGTCTCTATCATGATAAGAAATAGAACTTCGGATTCTTCGTGCTCGGAGATGGTAGTCGAGGTAAAAATAAGAACCACTAGAAAATAGATTTGTAGGATTGGTTTATTCAATAAGCGATACAGTCACCTTGGAATCAGAAGATAGAAAACTTATCTTTCTGAAGGTTCCGAACACAGTGACGGACTTTGTACACTGCGACCAGAGCACACGATTCGGCGCTAGTTCTGCGCACCGCTAGTTGCGCGTGGCACTTATATATGTTTACTAGTGTGAATGTACTTACACGCGTACTACTGGGGGGTTGCTCCGAAGCGATAAACTTAGTATATCGATATATGCTATCTTTGTTCAGCACATTGATTTCATATCTTCTGTCTCTGTGATACAGAGTTGTGCAATTTTCTAGAGCAACCCCCCTGGGTGTATACCCATACGTTACTAGGGAGTATGTGTGTGTGTATATATGTGTACTATAGAGTAAGTGCCCACAGGACAGATGATACAATCGTTAATTGAGTTACGTTTATAAATTCAAACTTATATTTCCATATGAATTTCTTTATTTATATGTAATGAATAATAAAGTGAGTAACTGCAAAGATTGTATGCCACAAGTTTCTGTGCACTTTTTGTAGTATCTTCATATTATTTTGATCCAGAAGTGTTAAATTATAATATTTATTAGCAGCGTACCTGGATATAAGGTTATATATATATATATATATATATATATATATATATATATATATATATATATATATATATAAATATATATATTTTATAAGTCAGAATGTCAATACAAAAGCTATAAAGAGTCCTGTTTTGTTTTTGCTCTTGTCTCTTATATTATTGCTTTAAATAGTTTATTGAAACAATTAACAAGTTTTTGATAGTAGTTTACAAAATGGTAATTTTCTAATTTTCTTTGATTCTTAATAGCAGTTTTTTACAATATCATTTTACATTTTATAATAATAATAACAAAGGATAATGAAATTATTTATTTATATAAATATGATAATTTTTTAGATTTTTGTGTAGATTTGTTCTATCTTTTTTAGATTTAAAAATTGAAAAACAATATATTTTTTAAAATATTTTTCTATTTGCAAGTATACGCTTGAAACATAGATTTGACATTTAGATATTAAATCTTAAGATTATGTGAAAGTTAAAGCTTTTTGTTTAATCAATTTGTTTTTATTTTATTCGTAACCTTTTGTATATAGCTTTATTCATGTGTGTTGCATGATTTTGGTGGAATGATTGATAATTACTCTGAGAAGCTTTGAGCGGTTAAACTTTATCATAAAAAATTATATAATGTTTGTGTGATTGAAAACTAAAACTCCAAGTTAAAATTGGGATCTTTGAAGTACTTAGCGACATTATTAATTTTTATATTTATTCATGATAACTGTTTTAAATAGTTTGTTAAAACAATTAACAAGTTTTTAACAAAGGATAATGAAATTTATATAGATATGAAAATTATTTAGATTTTTAAAAACATTTGTTTATTTTTTATTGTTTCAGAAATGATTTTTTTGTTGGATAATAGTAGACTTGGCATCTAATAGCGAAGGGAATGCTAACAAAAAAATGAAATATGATGATCGAAAATGTTCTATATGCAATATTTATTTAAGAAAAATAAGTGGTCGAAAAAAAGAAATTCAATGCGAAACAGAACTAGAATATGCAAAAGTAGTTTCTAGCAGAGAAGATATTTTCATTAATGATGTAATGTGTGATCCGTGTAGAAAGCAAGTGGTAAAAAAAATGTCAAGCTCTAAAATTGAAATATCTGATGATACTGCAGATAATGTTTTCTCTCAAAAATCTAATATTTCGGAATCATTATCTGAAATAAGTATCAGTTCATCATCTCAGACAAATACAGATTCGTCGTACAAAGTTGATGAAAAAGAAGAAACAGAATTCATAGAATTACAAATGCAAAGAACGATTGCAACACATAAGTATTGTTTTATTTGTGGATACAATAAACGCACAAATATAATGTTAGTGCCATTTGAAGCAAGAATTCAAGTTTTCAGTAAAATTAACTTATTTATTCCAAATAGCAATAGATGCTGTTCTGATCATATAATTAAAAAAATATTTTATGAAGATGAATTGAATAAAATGAAGATTTTTTCCACCAGTAGTACATTAGATGTTGATGAATTATCAAAAATACTAAGTACAATATCTGCAAAAACAGATGAAAGGTTATTAAATAAAGTAGCCGAGTTTGTTATGCCAGAAAAAAAATTAAAAGTGTTTACAGTTTTATCTTGGGCACAGATCATCCAACTTAAATTACAACTCACTTCTCTTCAAGATTCCTGTGCAAGAACAGTGATTCAAGCCATCGTAGTATTTTTATTTAAAATGCGTACAGGGAACTCTAATCAAGTTATTTCTTCAATATTTGATATCGAGAGCGGACAAGTATCTCGTTTTTGTCATTCAGTCTTATCATTTTTTGAAAAAGACGTGTTACCAAATTATTTTGGATTAAAAAATGCAGACAGAAATGACTTGATTGAAAACCAAACTTCTCAAATGACGAAAAAATTATATCCAGGCAACCAACTTATTTTGATTTGTGATGGAACTTATATAAGGCATGAGAAAAGCTCTAATAATGAGTATCAGAAAAAATCCTATTCAGGTAAAAAAAAAGTTCCTCTCAATAAACCCTTTACAATATGTTCAACAAATGGCTATGTTGTTGACCAGTTAGGACCTTATCTCGCTAACATGAATGATGCTGTAATTTTAATGAAAATATTTGAAACAACGCCAGTAATTTTACAGAAATTGCTCCGCAAAGGCGATATTTTTGTTCTAGACAGAGGCTTTCGAGATATTAAAAAGAAATTAGAAGATGTGGGTTATATTGTTCTGATGCCTGAACTCAAAGGTTCAAAATCACAATTTTCAGCACAAGAATCAAATGAAACACGATTCGTAACAAAAATAAGGTGGGCTGATGAAGCAGTACATGGAATTGAAAAAAAAAAAATTCAGATTATTAGATCACAAACTTGACAATAGAATGGTGAAGGATACTGGATTGTATTGCAGAATTGCTTGCTATTTAAATAATTTATTTGGCAAACGCTTAGATTCTGATCATGACATTCAAGATGAGATATTTAATACCATGTATTTGAGAAGGAATATTGAAAATACACTAGCAGAATTAGTGGCAGAAAAAAGATGGTGTCGTCGTAAATTACCATTTCAGATCATAACTTCGACTGATTTACCAGATTTTCCTGAATTAACAGAAAAAGATTTGAAAATTCTTTTTACAGGATCATATCAACTTAAACAGACCATATCATACCTAGCAGAAATGTTAGATTCAGATAATAATTTGAAACTAGGATATTCCATAGAACATAAAAATATTCTTAAATTCGAAGTTCAATCAAGACATGTAAATAAAAAACAATACAAACGCTTCGTTGAATATAAACCAAATGGTATTGGTTATTCCAGTAACCTCAGATATTGTTGCGATTGTCCCAATGGTAACCGCACTGTTGGATGTTGTGCGCACGTTGCTGCAATAGTATATTATCTTTCACATGGAAGATATTTATCAAAAATCATAAGACCAGCTGAAATTCTTTCTAAAATGTTTCTTAATGATAAAATACAAGTATGTATTAATGAAGACAGTGACGATGATGAGTAAAAAAAGTTCCTATTATGAACATTTGTTATGCTTAAAAAACTATCCAGATGTGTATCCTAATTCATATAGAAAATAATATATTTATATAAATAAAGAGACTAATTTTCTTTGAAGTAAATCTTTAATTTATTACTGAACCTTATTTAATTTATTATTCAACCTCATTTGATAGTATTGAAATAATATTAACATTATTGGAAAGAGAATTATTAATGTAACAAATTGTTCATTTTAAAATTTATTTTTGATAGCGAAATGCAGAAAAATTATCTTTCTATAGAATTAATTTGGATTTTTCTAGATTTCAGATTCTACGAGAATTATTATAAGTAAGGGTATTCAACTGCCCATAATTATTATTATTTTTTATTATTATTATTATTATTATTATTATTATTATTATTATTATTATTATTATTATTATTATTATTATTATTATTATTATTATTATTATTATTATTATTGGGAGTCGGCTTGAGGAGGCCCCTTAAGCAAGTGTTGTCTTCCAGGTTCCGGGCATTGCCCAACCGCTCCTGGGCGTCATCGTCGCATCAATGCTCTCTGCAGCAATGCTATAACGAAGACGGCAAATAGGAAGTAATGACCCGAGGAGAAATAACCTCGCAAAAAAACCAGGGACTATCTGACCCGGATGGTAGAAAACCTGTAAGGGTCCCGCTTTGGGATACAAGATAGGGGTGGTTCCCGAAATATAAACCACAAACTAATGGAAGATGTCGGATTCAAATACAGAAAAACCCCAGGTGAGTACCCCTTTACAGGGGAAATCTCACCTCCGCTTCCGATCGAGTGAAAGCCTCGGTGGGCGGAGCTGGCCTCACGGATTCTGGGGGAGGCCGAATTCACGTTGACCATATTGTCGCAGGGTCAGGAGACCAGACCTCAGCGGCAATCGTTTTTACTGGAAGGCTAGAGGAGACAACCTCGCATAAAAAACGCGGAACGGACAGTTTGCAAGTACCAAGGGTACGAAGCGGTAGCCAGAGCAGCATTGCTAGCGTCGGAAGCGCGAAAAGTGCTTTCAGCGACGCATCAGGTTTTGAGCAGGACGGCATGCGAACAGATATTGATAAATTTTTGGAAGCAACAAAAAGTCAAGATCGCTTTATAGAGGAAATGAAGAAAGAAGTAAAAACTATGCAGGAAGCTCTGAAAAAAAACACTAATCTTAAGATTCAAAGTGCGGTGGAAAGATTACAGGATCATCTAAAGCATGCTGCTGATCAGCAGGAGAAGATCACGGGGAAAGCGAAGGCTCTGCGGAATGCGGTCGACCAAATTCATGATCAGCACCTGCAGAGAAAAATAGGGCGAAGACGCATGCACGCTGAGGTTCTAAGAGATACTGTGCTTGCTTGCAGTGGTATTAAAAGGGACCGAGGTAGCGTAAGTAACAGCCCAGAGGATGGACGGCAAAAAAAGAGGAAGAAAAAAAAAGCGACGTTTGATGCTGCGAATACGCAACCTATCATGCAGGCTGCGCTAACCGATCAAATGCGTCCTTTAGCTGTGAAGCCTAGAATCAGGAACAAAGAATCAGTAGTCGTTAGAATTTCACAGGGGTCTACATATGCAGACGTCCTTGGAAAGCTTCGCTCGGAAATTAAGCCGCAGGATAGTAGCACGGAAGTCTTGAGTGTTAGACCAACAACGAAGGGAAACCTAATAATCCAGATCTCGAAAGAGTCCGATAAAAAGGCGTTTGCTGACAATGTTAAAGTTGCAGTAGGGGATCTAGGAACCATTAGTATGGATGAGCGGAAAAGGACTATTGAAATCCGTGATCTTGACCAGATGTCAACAGAGGCTGAGGTACAGGAAGCAATGAGTCGGGTCCTAAGTTCCGAACACAGAGAACGAAAGGTAATGATTCTAGGACCAAATAGATTTGGGTCCAAAATGGCAGTGGTTATACTGGATGAGACAGAGGCAACATATCTTTTGAAGAAGGGAAGAATCCAGATAGGATTTGTGAACTGCCGGGTTGAGCGGAGAACCATGGTAATAAGATGCCATAAATGTCTGGGCTTCGGTCACAGACAAGAGCAGTGCCAGGGACCTGACAGGTCTGCGCATTGTTTCAGGTGCGGAAAAACAGGGCATACAAGAACGGCATGTATAAACGATGCCTGTTGCTTCTTGTGCCTACAAGAAGGCTCTGATGGTGAAAATGTTAAACATGTGGCTGGTAGCGGAATTTGCAAGGTATTTAGGCGAGCCCTGGAGGCCGAGAAGAGAAAAAACCAGGAAAACTTAAAAAATTCACGAAAAAAAGGTGTATAGCAACAATAAAATGAAGAAAGGTGAACAAGAGGTTCGATAAGGAAGGCGCTGCGGCGTATTGGTGACCCCACCCTGAAGTAATGCCGAGAAGGCCTAAGTGCCAGGGTGGAATAAAGGTCACGAGGTGGATGTTACTGGCCTTTTGCCCGCGTGACGATTGCATCTTCTTGCAATCGTCACGCGGTCAGAAGGACAGGGGGTTAGACGGTCCCCTGGGACTCTGATGCCCTGAATGTGAAATGGAGGGCCATTTCACAGTCAAGGCTGACGTGCACTCAGGAACCCGTCACACCGGTGGCAGGATCCCCTCCTGCACGGCGATAACGCTTTGCGGAATCGCACGGCGGGCGTGGATCCTGTCGCTGAAGGTCTGGTTTAGGCAGATTTCCCGTTTTTTTACCACCATAAAAAAAAAAAAAAAAATTATTATTATTATTATTATTATTATTATTATTATTATTATTATTATTATTATTATTATTATTATTATTATTATTATATTATTATTATTATTATTATTATTATTATTATTATTATTATTATTATTATTATTATTATTATTATTATTATTATTATTATTATTATTATTATTATTATTATTATTATTATTATTCCTCCGCATGTTGCTGACCTTGTAAGTGTCCACCTACGATGTGGTGGCGGGGCGGAGGCTTAAGCACGATCCACATATCGCTAGCCATCCTTAGTGATGACTAAGGATATCTGGATGATCGCGTAGGCACTTCCGCTTCACGGAACTGCCAACCCATTAAAATTTTGTGTTCGTATTTACGTGTACTAAGAAGCAACACAGTATGAATGGATGTATGAATGAGCTGTGGCTGCCAACCAATGGATATTCCCGTCAGACTACCGGAGTTGTTCGTTAGTGGTGACTTGCTGACCTCTGTTTAGTAATAAGAGTAAAAGTTAGTCCCCTCTCCGGCGAAAGTCGTGACGGGCAAAGGTCTCGTGAAACCACATGTCGGCTAGGAGCTTCTACGTACTTCTACTAACGTAACCAGAGCCCATGAAGGGGTTGAAGTTGGTCTGTACAGGCGCAGGTGCGAAGGATTATCTGGTCAGTATTTCCTTATACCGAGTCCGCGCAGGAGAACTGCGGAACGTCTAGCCTGAAGTTTAGGGCCAGGCGCAGCACGGTACTGACGTCGCCCACTCAATACGGATGACGTAAAACCTTTAGCATCAACATGGCGCGGGCCTAACCCGTAAACATCTCTTATTTAGAATCACTCGGTGTCGCTAGGGTTGACCACCCGAAAACCGCTTCTCGGCTGCGGCATCTTTAATTAGGGCACCTCACAGGCGGGGATAGTGGCTCCACTGCGCCTGGAGCTCCCATGATGGGCGAACCGTCTTAAGCCAAGTATACGTTTTATTATGTTTAATTCCTCAACAACACAAACCAAAAACCAACCAGAAGCGGCTAGCAATAGCTCAAAAAATAACGAAGGCCAGTTTTCGCAGGCTGATCCCCAAAAGAAGTCAGGGGTAGAGATCGCCTGCCTAACAATGGAAGAAAGATCTCAGAGGATGAATGAGATCTTTGCGCTCTTCAGAGAAGCTCTTAGGTCGATGCCTAACATTCATAAAGATGTTAAGAATAATCTACCAGAGCTTATCGATCATGTGGATGCCCTTAAGACGGAGCATCTCCTCTTGCTTCAGGCGAGAACGGTCACTGAACAGATGGAGGTGACCGAGACGCTCGAAGCAAGCTCCTCAGCCAAGCGGACTTTAGAGGATGCCTCGCTCGATTCTGGCAGCAATGCTGAATCGCAAGCATTAAAAAAGAACCGCCCTGAGAGTCTGGATGATCCGTTTGAGGTCGTCCAAAATAGAAAGAAGAAGACTGCTACAAAAAATCTAGTTCAGAACGCAACGCAGCAGCAGCAACAACAACAACAGCAGCAGCAGCGTCAACAGCAGCAGAAACAACAACAGCAGCACCAGCGACAACAACAGCAAAAACGGCAGCAGCAGCCGCAGCAGCCCAAGAACAACAGCAACAGTCCACCAGCGGCCAGAACATCGGCCATCGAGACACAGCAGCCTGCCCAGCAGCTGTTGAAAAAGAAGAAGAAAAGGAGGAGGAAGACAAAAAGAGGTCTGCCGCCGTCCTCATAAAACCAGAAGAGGAAAAACCTACAGCGACGTCCTGCAGAGCATCAGGCAGGATTTAATCGCTGAGAGTCCAACGACCAACATCAGAGGGATAAGGAAAACCAGGGCCGGAGATGTCCTGATCGAGTTGGGCTCAACTAAGGGTTTAGAGACCTTTAGTGCTTTCCTTAAGAGGACGGTGGGCGAAACGGGCAACGTCAAGGAGATGTGCCCCAAAGAAACGGTCGAGATCAGAGACATCGACTGTCTAGCTTCAGCAGAAGAAGTAGAGGCCGCTGTAAAAGCTGCTTTAACCGAAGGCCAACAGGAAGTAGGGGAGTTTAGCGTCTCACTGACCAACCCCAACAGCAGAGAGCTCCGCTTGGCCATTGTAGAGATGGAACAAGACCAAGCGGCGTTCCTGCTCTCTAGAACCAGGATAAAGATCGGTTACACCAGCTGCCGAATCAGAAGTTGGCAAAGGGTTCAGCGCTGTTTTAGGTGCCTGAACTACGGTCACCAGGCGCGTGACTGCCGAGGACCAGACCGTAGCAAGATGTGCTACAAATGTGGCAAAGACGGCCATAAGGGATCGGCCTGCAAGGCTACTGATACTCAGTGCATACTATGTACTGAGCGGCGAAGTAGACCCAGCAGAGCGGAAACACATCCCTGGGTCAGGTCAGTGCAGAGTCTTTCGCGAGACACTGAACCGAATCAACAAAAACGCTAATGATGGGCCGCGTAACGGTCCTCCAAGCCAACTTACACAGAAGCGACCTAGCCAACAGCCTTTTGACTCAAATCAAATTTCGAAACAAAGGCTGATGTGCTCTTGATAAGCGAGCAGTACACAAACTGGACCGTTAAGACCTGGTTTAGAGACAAGCTTGGCACTGCTGCGATTTACGTAGACCCAAAGACCATCAGAGAAGACGCAAATGGAGCTGAAGAAGGCTTCGTATGGGTTAAAAGCAGAAACGTTACATACGTGAGCTGTTATTTTACACCAAACTCAACAGCAGACACGTTTAGGCGCCGTCTGGATCTGCTGGAAGACTCTGTCCGAAGAATGGAAGGTGACGTCGTCGTCGCAGGAGACTTTAACGCGAAAGCGTTAGAGTGGGGAATGCCACTGCAGGACAGCAGAGGAGGATACATCATGGAGATGGCAGACAGACTCGGCCTAACAGTGCTAAACACCGGAAGCACTCCAACATTCAGACGAGGAGCTAGCGGTACGATTCCTGACGTATCCTTCGCATCAGAAAATCTTTCACGTAAAGTGTCAGATTGGAAGGTGCTGGAGACATACAATGGAAGTGACCACCAGTACATCACATTTCAAATCCATGATGGATCCCAATCATCGAGGCGAAATGTCGCTAGACCAGTCAGATGGAACGTTGCCAAGCTGGACTCTGAGAAACTTGTCCAAGTACTGCAGCAAGGATCAGACTATCTACCGGACGCGACAACTGCCACCGGAAACGCCGACGCTGCAGAGGTTCTCGTAAAAGAGACGATGAGTCTCATTCACAGAGCCTGTGATGCATCTATGCCGCGCAAGGGATCGCGACATCATAAGCGTCCAGCGTATTGGTGGAATGACGAAATCGCTAGAACGAGGTCAGAAGCTCTTAGTCTCAGAAGATCATCACAGAGAGCAAGAAAGAAGAACTCACCAGCAGCAGATCTTTTGTCTGCGCAATACAGAGACGTGCATAAAAGCTTCGTAAGAAGATCAATCGAAGCAAAGCACAATGCTGGAAAGACCTGAGCGAAGACGTCAACAGAGAGGTGTGGGGCTTGGCCTACAAGATCGTGACCAAGAAGCTTAACGCCGCCCCCACGTTGCCATTCGAAGAAGAGACCATGGCGAACATCGTAAACCACTTGTTCCCTACGCATCCACCACTCGAAGAACAGGAGAATACAGGAGAACCAGAAGAGATCCCGCTCTTTACAAGCGGAGAGCTACAGATAGCTGCAAGAACGATGAAGAACAATAAGGCACCTGGGCCTGACGGAATACCATCCGAGGTCCTTAAATGCATAGCGGTGAAAGCGCCATCTCTCTTGTTGAACATGTACAACGCGTGCCTCCAGACGGGTGTGTTTAGCACTCCCTGGAAGATTGCGCGTCTTGTGCTGATCAACAAAGGAAAGGGAGGTGATCCCCGGCATCCATCGTCCCACAGGCCACTCTGCATGTTGGACGAAGCAGGGAAGCTATACGAGAGGCTGCTTAAACCGCGATTACAAGGAGCTGTACAGGCGGCTGGCGATCTCGCTGACAACCAGTACGGCTTCAGGAAAAAGCGGTCTACCGTAAATGCAGTAGAAGAAGTAGTAAAGGTAGCAAAAGAAGGATGGACTGGGAACCATCATTCCCGTCTTATTGCGTTTCTAGTCATGCTGGATACGAAAAACGCTTTCAACTCAGCAAAATGGCCTGACCTCCTTGCTGCGTTGAAAGAGTTTAATGTACCAGAATACCTTATGCGAGTGATACGAGACTATCTGAGAAACCGTATCCTCCGCTATGAAACAGAAGAAGGCTGGCGTGAAAAAGACCTTAGCGCAGGCGTGGCACAGGGCTCGATCTTCGGCCCAGACTTCTGGAACATCCTGTTCGATGCATTACTCAGACTTGCAATGCCGGATGGGGTGAAAATGTTTGCGTACGCTGATGATGTCGCTTTAGTCATCTCCGCGAAAAACGAAAACATTGCCCAGCACATACTAAACACGGCGATGAGAAGAATTTCCGAGTGGATGGTGAAGCATGGTCTCGAAATAGCGATGGCCAAAACAGAAATCGTGCCCTTAACTTGGAAACACATCAACATCGAGTTTCCCATGACAGTAGGCACAAACGTGGTGCAGACAAGAAGTGAGGTGACGTATCTCGGCATAAAGCTAGATGCAAAACTAACTTTTTTGACGCACCTAAAACACGTCGCTAATAAAGCGATAAAGAAAACGTTGCAGTTAAGTCGTCTTATGGCCAATACCAGCGGCCCGAAATCAAGCAAACGACGACTTTTAATGACAGTCACGACGTCCATCTTATTGTACGGCTCTGAAATATGGGCTAACCAAATGAGAAAAGAGACGCACCGAAGCGTACTATCTTCTGTTCAAAGGAGAGGGGCTCTTAGAGTCA
>JAFFSR010000139.1:242500-250391 GCA_017163975.1 Anastatus disparis
AAGACCATCAGAGAAGACGCAAATGGAGCTGAAGAAGGCTTCGTATGGGTTAAAAGCAGAAACGTTACATACGTGAGCTGTTATTTTACACCAAACTCAACAGCAGACACGTTTAGGCGCCGTCTGGATCTGCTGGAAGACTCTGTCCGAAGAATGGAAGGTGACGTCGTCGTCGCAGGAGACTTTAACGCGAAAGCGTTAGAGTGGGGAATGCCACTGCAGGACAGCAGAGGAGGATACATCATGGAGATGGCAGACAGACTCGGCCTAACAGTGCTAAACACCGGAAGCACTCCAACATTCAGACGAGGAGCTAGCGGTACGATTCCTGACGTATCCTTCGCATCAGAAAATCTTTCACGTAAAGTGTCAGATTGGAAGGTGCTGGAGACATACAATGGAAGTGACCACCAGTACATCACATTTCAAATCCATGATGGATCCCAATCATCGAGGCGAAATGTCGCTAGACCAGTCAGATGGAACGTTGCCAAGCTGGACTCTGAGAAACTTGTCCAAGTACTGCAGCAAGGATCAGACTATCTACCGGACGCGACAACTGCCACCGGAAACGCCGACGCTGCAGAGGTTCTCGTAAAAGAGACGATGAGTCTCATTCACAGAGCCTGTGATGCATCTATGCCGCGCAAGGGATCGCGACATCATAAGCGTCCAGCGTATTGGTGGAATGACGAAATCGCTAGAACGAGGTCAGAAGCTCTTAGTCTCAGAAGATCATCACAGAGAGCAAGAAAGAAGAACTCACCAGCAGCAGATCTTTTGTCTGCGCAATACAGAGACGTGCATAAAAAGCTTCGTAAGAAGATCAATCGAAGCAAAGCACAATGCTGGAAAGACCTGAGCGAAGACGTCAACAGAGAGGTGTGGGGCTTGGCCTACAAGATCGTGACCAAGAAGCTTAACGCCGCCCCCACGTTGCCATTCGAAGAAGAGACCATGGCGAACATCGTAAACCACTTGTTCCCTACGCATCCACCACTCGAAGAACAGGAGAATACAGGAGAACCAGAAGAGATCCCGCTCTTTACAAGCGGAGAGCTACAGATAGCTGCAAGAATGATGAAGAACAATAAGGCACCTGGGCCTGACGGAATACCATCCGAGGTCCTTAAATGCATAGCGGTGAAAGCGCCATCTCTCTTGTTGAACATGTACAACGCGTGCCTCCAGACGGGTGTGTTTAGCACTCCCTGGAAGATTGCGCGTCTTGTGCTGATCAACAAAGGAAAGGGAGGTGATCCCCGGCATCCATCGTCCCACAGGCCACTCTGCATGTTGGACGAAGCAGGAAGCTATACGAGAGGCTGCTTAAACCGCGATTACAAGGAGCTGTACAGGCGGCTGGCGATCTCGCTGACAACCAGTACGGCTTCAGGAAAAAGCGGTCTACCGTAAATGCAGTAGAAGAAGTAGTAAAGGTAGCAAAAGAAGGATGGACTGGGAACCATCATTCCCGTCTTATTGCGTTTCTAGTCATGCTGGATACGAAAAACGCTTTCAACTCAGCAAAATGGCCTGACCTCCTTGCTGCGTTGAAAGAGTTTAATGTACCAGAATACCTTATGCGAGTGATACGAGACTATCTGAGAAACCGTATCCTCCGCTATGAAACAGAAGAAGGCTGGCGTGAAAAAGACCTTAGCGCAGGCGTGGCACAGGGCTCGATCTTCGGCCCAGACTTCTGGAACATCCTGTTCGATGCATTACTCAGACTTGCAATGCCGGATGGGGTGAAAATGTTTGCGTACGCTGATGATGTCGCTTTAGTCATCTCCGCGAAAAACGAAAACATTGCCCAGCACATACTAAACACGGCGATGAGAAGAATTTCCGAGTGGATGGTGAAGCATGGTCTCGAAATAGCGATGGCCAAAACAGAAATCGTGCCCTTAACTTGGAAACACATCAACATCGAGTTTCCCATGACAGTAGGCACAAACGTGGTGCAGACAAGAAGTGAGGTGACGTATCTCGGCATAAAGCTAGATGCAAAACTAACTTTTTTGACGCACCTAAAACACGTCGCTAATAAAGCGATAAAGAAAACGTTGCAGTTAAGTCGTCTTATGGCCAATACCAGCGGCCCGAAATCAAGCAAACGACGACTTTTAATGACAGTCACGACGTCCATCTTATTGTACGGCTCTGAAATATGGGCTAACCAAATGAGAAAAGAGACGCACCGAAGCGTACTATCTTCTGTTCAAAGGAGAGGGGCTCTTAGAGTCACCAGCGCCTATCGCACTGTCTCGGGACCCGCGGTGCTAGTCATCGCAGGAATCATCCCGATCGAATTACAGGCGATGGAACGCAAGCGAACCTACGAACGGAAGAAAACAGAAGATGGAACTGCAATCGTTCAGAAAGAAGAAAGACAGGTGACCATGGAAACCTGGCAAAAAACATGGAATCAGATGGTGAAAGGCCGATGGACACACGTGCTCATTAGGGAGCTGGCTCCATGGGTCGATAGAAGATACGGGGAGGTCAACTATTACCTCACCCAGTTCCTTAGTAACCACGGGTATTTCTGCGCTTATCTCAGTAAAATGGGAAAGACCCAGAGCCCGGGCTGCATCTTCTGTTTCGCGGATCGCGACGATGCGTATCATACGTTTTTCGTCTGCCATCAGTGGAACGAAGAAAGACGCCAGGTTGAGAGGATATTCGAAGCGTTAACGCCAGATAACATTATCAGTGAAATGTTGTCGGCCAAAGAAAAGTGGGACGCTATGGCACTATTTGTCGAAAGCGTCCTAAGAAAGAAGAAACCGTTCTTAGATAGGGCAATCGAACTAAGTGCGAATGAGGAGCGGGGAGTCAGGCTTATACCTCACCATAACCTAGAGGCAGTAGCCGGTCCCATAGATTCGGGTGCGGAGGGTGACGACGAGGACTCGTCTTAAGGACGAGAACGAATCGTGCACCCAGGAAATGTTTGAGATAGCAGCAAAAGCGCCAGCTTTAGCTGTGGTATGAATGAGTGTCGTTGTAAATAAGCGCGAGATTGAATGTTAGTATGAGTCAGACGCGGTAGAGAGGATAGCCCCACAAGAGGCATAAGATCCATCTTAGAACAGGAGAATCAAGACTGAAGAGAAAATTATGGACTGATTTTGCTCCTTTACAGAGCCAGTCCATACCATACCATATATATGCGATCGATTTATGCTCCCCTTTACAGAGCCGATCGCCAGGCAGAAGATAGCCTTTTAAATCATGTTGCTTATTAGGCATAGATCTATATTATTGGAAATCTGTATATTTACAGAAGAAGTCAGAAGGAAAAGGTCCAAAAGACTTAGAACGCGGTGCCACCCT
Organism: Anastatus disparis; assembly: GCA_017163975.1. NCBI lineage: Eukaryota > Metazoa > Arthropoda > Insecta > Hymenoptera > Eupelmidae > Anastatus > Anastatus disparis. The sequence goes on from JAFFSR010000139.1 coordinate 245,843, forward strand.
GAAGTAATGTGATAAACAGTTTCCGGGGGTGGAACAAACGCCGTGAGTGATGATTGGAGAATCTCTTGCACGTCCAGTGACTGCATTTTTTTGCTATCATTAGACAGGCATGAGGATCGCGTAATTTTAGAGGTTTGCTAGTTTATCTAGAACCCCTCTCAACCGTCTGTACTCTGTTCCCGGATATATCCGAGCCCAGCGAACTGACGGCGGTCTGACAGCAGATTTTATTCGTTCAACCAATGGAAAAAAAAAAAAAAAAAAAAAAAAAAAAAAAAATTATTATTATTATTATTATTATTATTATTATTATTATTATTATTATTATTATTATTATTATTATTATTATTATTATTATTATTATTATTATTATTATTATTATTATTATTATTATTATTATTATTATTATTATTATTATTATTATTATTATTATTATTATTATTATTATTATTATTATTATTATTATTATTATTATTATTATTATTATTATTATTATTATTATTATTATTATTATTATTATTATTATTATTATTATTATTATTATTATTATTATTATTATTATTATTATTATTATTATTATTATTATTATTATTATTATTATTATTATTATTATTATTATTATTATTATTATTATTATTATTATTATTATTATTATTATTATTATTATTATTATTATTATTATTATTATTATTATTATTATTATTATTATTATTATTATTATTATTATTATTATTATTATTATTATTATTATTATTATTATTATTATTATTATTATTATTATTATTATTATTATTATTATTATTATTATTATTATTATTATTATTATTATTATTATTATTATTATTATTATTATTATTATTATTATTATTATTATTATTATTATTATTATTATTATTATTATTATTATTATTATTATTATTATTATTATTATTATTATTATTATTATTATTATTATTATTATTATTATTATTATTATTATTATTATTATTATTATTATTTTATTATTATTATTATTATTATTATTTTTTTTTTTTTTTTATTATTATTATTATTATTATTATTATTATTATTATTATTATTATTATTATTATTATTATTATTATTATTATTATTATTATTATTATTATTATTATTATTATTATTATTATTATTATTATTATTATTATTATTATTATTATTATTATTATTATTATTATTATTATTATTATTATTATTATTATTATTATTATTATTATTATTATTATTATTATTATTATTATTATTATTATTATTATTATTATTATTATTATTATTATTATTATTATTATTATTATTATTATTATTATTATTATTATTATTATTATTATTATTATTATTATTATTATTATTATTATTATTATTATTATTATTATTATTATTATTATTATTATTATTATTATTATTATTATTATTATTATTATTATTATTATTATTATTATTATTATTATTATTATTATTATTATTATTATTATTATTATTATTATTATTATTATTATTATTATTATTATTATTATTATTATTATTATTATTATTATTATTATTATTATTATTATTATTATTATTATTATTATTATTATTATTATTATTATTATTATTATTATTATTATTATTATTATTATTATTATTATTATTATTATTATTATTATTATTATTATTATTATTATTATTATTATTATTATTATTATTATTATTCCTCCGCATGTTGCTGACCTTGTAAGTGTCCACCTACGATGTGGTGGCGGGGCGGAGGCTTAAGCACGATCCACATATCGCTAGCCATCCTTAGTGATGACTAAGGATATCTGGATGATCGCGTAGGCACTTTCGCTTCACGGAACTGCCAACCCATTAAAATTTTGTGTTCGTATTTACGTGTACTAAGAAGCAACACAGTATGAATGGATGTATGAATGAGCTGTGGCTGCCAACCAATGGATATTCCCGTCAGACTACTGGAGTTGTTCGTTAGTGGTGACTTGCTGACCTCTGTTTAGTAATAAGGGTAAAAGTTAGTCCCCTCTCCGGCGAAAGTCGTGACGGGCAAAGGTCTCGTGAAACCACATGTCGGCTAGGAGCTTCTACGTACTTCTACTAACGTAACCGGAGCCCATGAAGGGGTTGAAGTTGGTCTGTACAGGCGCAGGTGCGAAGGATTATCTGGTCAGTATTTCCTTATACCGAGTCCGCGCAGGAGAACTGCGGAACGTCTAGCCTGAAGTTTAGGGCCAGGCGCAGCACGGTACTGACGTCGCCCACTCAATACGGATGACGTAAAACCTTTAGCATCAATATGGCGCGGGCCTAACCCGTAACATCTTTTCTAGAATCACTCGATGTCGCTAGGGTTGACCACCCGAAAACCGCTTCTCGGCTGCGGCATCTTTAACTAGGGCACCTCACAGGCGGGGATAGTGGCTCCACTGCGCCTGGAGCTCCCATGATGGGCGAACCGTCTTAAGCACAGTAAACGTTTATATTATGTCAAATTCAACCACAAACCAAAAACAAAAAGAAGCGGCTAGAAATAGCCAAACCAACAGTGAAGGCCAGAGGAAGCAGGCTGATCCCCACCGAAGTCAGGGGTTGAGATCGTCTGCTTAACAATTGAAGAGAGGTCTCAGAGGATGAATGAGATCTTTATGCTGATGAGGCAGGCCTGCAAGTCGATGCCCGGCATTTCTCTGGATGTCAAGAACAACCTTCCAGAGCTCATCGAACACGTAGATGCACTCAAGACGGAGTTTTCTTGCTTGCTTGAAGCAAGAACGGTCACCGAACAGATGGAAGTGACCGAAACGCCTCAGGCAAGCGCCGCAGCTAAGCGGCCCAGAGAAGAAGACTCGCTTGATTCAGGAAGCAATTCCGAACCGCGAGCTCTTTTTTAAGAAGGGTCGAGCTGAGGGAGACGAAGACGAGCTTTTCGAGACCGTCCAGAGTCGGAAGAATGTTAGAGCTGCAAAAAAGCAAGAAAAAGCAGCAGCTGAAACAAACACAGCAGCAGCAGCAACGAGCGCAACAACATCATCAGCGATCGCAGCAGCCTAACAACAAACCACCAGCGGCCAGAACACCGGCCAACGACACAGAGCAGTCTGCACAGCAGCTGCCAAAAAGAAGAAGAAAAGAGGAGGAGAAAGACAAAGAAGAGGTCTACCGCCGTCCTCATCAAGCCAGGAGAAGGAAAGTCCTACAGTGACATCCTGCAGAACATCCGGCAGGATCTCATTAAGGAGAGCCCAACGAATAACATCAAAGGGATTAGAAAAACCAGGGCCGGTGATGTCCTGATTGAGTTGGGCTCATCTCAAGGACTTGAGACTTTCAGCGAATTCCTGAGAAAGACGGTTGGTGAAACAGGCAAATGTCAAGGAGATGTGCCCCCCCGAAAGAAACGGTCGAGATCAGGGACATCGACTGTCTAGCTTCAGTAGAAGAAGTGAAGACTGCTGTGAAAGGTGTTTTTACTGAATTCCAACAGGAAGTAGGGGAGTTTAGTGTTTCGCTGACCAACCCTAACAGCAGAGAGCTCCGCTTGGCCATTGTAGAGATGGAACAAGACCAAGCGGCGTTCCTGCTCTCAAGAACCAGGATAAAGATCGGCTATACCAGCTGCCGTATCAGAAGTTGGCAAAGGGTTCAGCGCTGTTTTAGGTGCCTGAACTACGGTCACCAGGCGCGTGACTGCCGAGGACCTGACCGTAGCAAGATGTGCTACAAGTGTGGAAAAGAGGGCCACAAGGGATCGGCCTGCAAGGCTGCTGATGCTCAGTGCATACTATGTACCGAGCGGGAAGTAGACCCTGCGGAACGAAAACACATCCCTGGATCAGGTCAGTGCAGAGTCTTCCGCGAGACACTGAACCGATTTAAACAAAAACGCTAATGATGGGCCGTATAACGGTCCTTCAAGCCAACTTGCACAGAAGTGACCTAGCCAACAGCCTTTTGACTCAAATCAAATTCGAGACAAAGGCTGATGTGCTCTTGATAAGCGAGCAGTACACAAACTGGACCGTTAAGACCTGGTTTAGAGACAAGCTTGGCACTGCTGCGATTTACGTAGACCCAAAGACCATCAGAGAAGACGCAAATGGAGCTGAAGAAGGCTTCGTATGGGTTAAAAGCAGAAACGTTACATACGTGAGCTGTTATTTTACACCAAACTCAACAGCAGACACGTTTAGGCGCCGTCTGGATCTGCTGGAAGACTCTGTCCGAAGAATGGAAGGTGACGTCGTCGTCGCAGGAGACTTTAACGCGAAAGCGTTAGAGTGGGGAATGCCACTGCAGGACAGCAGAGGAGGATACATCATGGAGATGGCAGACAGACTCGGCCTAACAGTGCTAAACACCGGAAGCACTCCAACATTCAGACGAGGAGCTAGCGGTACGATTCCTGACGTATCCTTCGCATCAGAAAATCTTTCACGTAAAGTGTCAGATTGGAAGGTGCTGGAGACATACAATGGAAGTGACCACCAGTACATCACATTTCAAATCCATGATGGATCCCAATCATCGAGGCGAAATG